>JAKVIS010001783.1:0-28712 GCA_033119425.1 Bufotes viridis
CACGGGCAGGCGCGCGGTTCCCGCACCTGCCGGCGAGCATGGTAGCAGGCAGCGGCAGCGGATTGTTGTCATGGCGGGTCATGTGTTCCGCCCGCTCGTTTTGTCTCCCGGCCGAGGGAGGGGTTGGGTTTCGGGCTTCGGCCGCACGCTGCTCAACCCCCCCCTCCTCCCCTCACTTCCCCACCATGCGCCGCTCGGCGGGCGGCGTCGTCATCCAGCCGGCTCTCCCCATCTCGGCCGGGGCGGGTCCGCTGCTCCGTTCAACCAGCCAGGCCTGGCCGGGAGCACTGGCTGAACGGGCTACGCCGCCTGCCTTATTTCCCCCTCCCCACATTTAGTCAACTAAGTTTATAAATAAATATTACGTCAGGTCAACTTCCCCTCTTGATTTAAAAAAAAAATATAAATATTTGTATATATCTATACTTGTGGGTATGCGTAGACGCACGGTTGTATGCGTGCGGAGGCATATATGCTGTATGCGCCCATGCGCATAGCATATCCATATAGATATAAAAAAAAAAAACGCACGTCCGGTACGCTAGTCACCTCCCCGCATCTCACAAAGCCCGATCGCCAGCCGACGCCGGGCCGCACTAGGTCCTTCCTGGTTGTTTCGCCTGAATAGCCCTGGGCCTTCCGCCGGCCACGGCCTGACCCGCGCGGGGTCCTCCATCTGGTCGGTGGCCAGAATCGGTTGTCTACCTGAATCGCTCAGGGTCCGTCCGCTGGTTGTCCTCCGGATTGCTCAGAACCGCTCAGGGTCCGTCCGCCGGTTGTCTACCTGAGTCGCTCAGGGTCCGTCTGCTGGTTGTCTGCCTGAATCGCTCAGGGTCAGTCTGCTGGTTGTCTACTTGAATCGCTCAAGGTCAGATCGCTGGATGTCTACCTGCATCGCTCAGGGTCCGTCCGCTGGTTGTCTACCTGAATCGCTCAGGGTCCGTCCGCTGGTTGTCTACCTGAATCGCTCAGGGTCCGTCTGCTGGTTGTCTGCCTGAATCGCTCAGGGTCCGTCTGCTGGTTGTCTGCCTGAATCGCTCAGGGTCCGTCTGCTGGTTGTCTGCCTGAATCGCTCAGGGTCCGTCTGCTGGTTGTCTGCCTGACCGCTCAGGGTCCAGTCTGCTGGTCATCTACCTGAATCGCTCAGGGTCCGTTCGCTGGTTGCCTACCTGAATCGCTCAGGGTCCGTCTGCTGGTTGTCTACCTGAATCGCTCAGGGTCCGTCTGCTGGTTGTCTGCCTGAATCGCTCAGGGTCCGTCTGCTGGTTGTCTGCCCGAATCGCTCAGGGTCAGTCTGCTGGTCATCTACCTGAATCGCTCAGGGTCCGTTCGCTGGTTGCCTACCTGAATCGCTCAGGGTCCGTCTGCTGGTTGTCTACCTGAATCGCTCAGGGTGCGTCTGCTGGTTGTTTGCCTGAATCGCTCAGGGTGCGTCCGTTGGTTGTCTGCCTTAATCGCTCAGGGCCCGTCCGCTGGTAGTTTACCTGAATCGCTCAGGGTCCGTCCGCGGGTCATTACCCGAATCGCGCAGGGTTGGTCGCCTGAATCACTCAGGGTCCACCCATTGTTGTTCCCCAATCGGGCAGGGTCTTGTCGCTGGTCGCCGGCCGGTATTCCTCGGGTCCCCCCGCTGGTGTTGTCTGCCGGAATCACCCAGGGTTCGCTGGTCGGCCATGTCACCACACGGGGCTTCGCAGCGAGTAGGGAAACTTCAGTCAGGGGCCTCACCACGATTCTCACGTATCACCGCTGCTTCACCTTTACATGTTGGCCCACCGCGGGCACCTCTTCCGTAACTATTTCGCTTCTGGGCTTCACCTCAGTTTACTCTTTCGGTTCCGCGGGGTCTCCCTTCCCAAGGTCACATCCTCTTCCTCAGCTTGGCCGTCACCTGCTAGGCCTCCTCTACCGCCTCCACCATGCGGGTCATTTCCCGCACCTTTCTGTTCTTCATCCAGTCGCACTCGATCACGGTTAGCTGTCATGTTTTTCTTGCAGGTAGGGTTCACCAGTCCCATTCCGCTCCTCGGAAGATCCAGGTGTGGTCTCTGTCAAGTTCCTTGGCGTCCCAGCGGTCCGCGGTATGGGCAGTAAGCAATTCAAAAAATGAATACGTAAATATATAAATATGTTTATGTTAAGGGCTTCCCCCCTTTTAATGTGTTTCCATTGATAGGTCAAGCCATGTCTCACGCCTCGGACATTGAAGACAATCTCTCGGGTCACGGCTCGTCAATATCGGGGCATTTCGGCAGTCCTTCATACCGCCGTTGGACAGTCGCTAAGCTCATAGCGGAATTGAATAGGATGGGCATCGCTCACCCAGCTTCGGCCAGGAAGGCTGAGCTGTACCGCCTCCTGAGAACCCGACCCCTCTAGCTTGGGGGAGCAGTCATCTCCTCCGTCAATTCAGTCTGCGCTGTCCCAGTTACAGGCGACCATGGACAGTTTGGTGGGATCAATGACCTCCATGCAGTCCAGGATGTCAGAATTGTAATCCCGGGTGTCATCCTTGCCTAGCCAGCCGGCAGTCGTCGCGGTCCCCGCCACTTCCCAAGAGCCATCCCCAGGTACTTCCTCCGCGAGCTGTTCGCCTGCTGCGCCACCCGCGGTGGCCCCGTCTCATTTCATTCCGGAGAACCTACGGAAAGAGATCTTAGCAGGCAAAGACGTCAACCTGGCATCGCTTCTGATCGCTGCTCAGGACGTGACTGAGAACAAAGTCATCAGCTGTGGAGAGGTAGCAGTGGTCTTAAGAGCCACGGACGTGCGGCTGAACCGCAAGCTTTCAGTCAATGAATTCGTCCTGGCTTTTAGTATATTCCGGGACATCATTTGCACTGCTCAACCGCAGCGGCGGGAAGAATTGGACACGTATCTCTACCGCGTTGCTGATTTGGCTTACAAATACGGAGGGTCGAATTTCTATGACTACCACCGGTCCTTCTCGGCAAAAGCGGCGGCGGCCCTGGCTCAGTTCCAGTTCGTCACCAATTGGGCGAATTTGGACATGGAGCTATTCTGCCGCCACTTCGCTGGGCTCAGGGCGCCAACCTGCGATTCGTGCCAATCCATCCTCCACACCGCAGACTGGTGCCCAAACCTAGCTTTGCCGGGACAGGACCGTGTGGTACCCAGTACCTCGGGGGCGCCTAAAAGCCAGCCCACTCTGGACAGGCTAGGCAGGCCTATTGCATACCTGGGCCAGAGCCAGGTATGCAACAATTTCAACTCGGGAGGATGTGCCTTCAGCGGATGCAGGGCCCTGCATGTCTGTTCCTTCTGCTTTAGAGCCCACCCCCGTTCCAGCTGCCCCAAAAAACAAGCAAAATCCTGACTAGCCGACATCAACACCGATATGTTGGCCGCACTTCTTGGGGACCACCCCGACCAACAGGCGGTGTCCTTCCTCCTGACAGGTTTCTTGGAAGGCTTCGACACAGGTCTGGTGGCGCTCCCACAGGAGTCCTGGACAGGTCGGAACTTGAGGTCGGCTATGCAGGATCCCGCATCAGTCCGCGCACTTTTGCATACCGAGGTCCAAAAAGGGTTCCTCTTAGGTCCATTCCTTTCCATTCCATTTGATTCCTGGCGCATAAACCCTATCGGGTTGGTATCTAAGCAATCATCGAATAAAAAAAGCTTGATTTATGACCTCTCCGCTCCACATACGTCCGCCATACCCAGCCTGAACTCGCTCATCCCGTCAGAAGAATTTTCAATGTCTTACTCGTCCATCGACGATGCAGTCAGATTTATCTTGCAAATAGGGAAGGGAGCCGTATTGTCAAAAGCGGACATTTCGGACGCATTCAAATTACTCCCCATCTCGCCACGACTATGGAAATATTACGGCATAAAATGGGAGGAAGAGTACTATTTTGCCAACAGGCTTACCTTCGGCTCTAAGAGCAGCCCCCGACTTTTCGATCGTTTTTCCAGCATGCTCCACTGGATCCTCGTCCAGCATGGGGGTCTTGACAAGGTCATCCACTACTTGGATGACTTCCTGATCATCGAAAGTCCTGCCAGCTCCCGCATGGCCTCGAAACTCTTTTGTCCATCTTCTCTAGCTTGGAGGTTCCCGTGGCTCCCGCCAAGACGGAGGGTCCCGGCACGAGGGTCACCTTCCTGGGTATCGTCCTGGACACCCTGCGCATGGAGGCCAGCTTACCCACCCAGAAGTTGGAGAAGCTTCGTACCACGGTCTCTTCAGCCGTCTCCTCCAGGGTCCTGTCCAAAGTCGAGCTCCAGTCACTACTGGGCTCCCTTAATTTCGCCACCAGGATCATGCCTCAGGGTAGGGCCTTCGTGTCGGGTCTCCTCGGCCTTCTTTCATCAGCCCCGGAGCAGGACTCTCCGATCCACCTGGCCAACCAGGCGGTGGCCGACCTACTCATGTGGCAGTCGTTCCTAGAACACTGGAACGGTTTTTCGTTGCTGGTCCACATGCCACGTGCCTCGTCTCCAACAGTTTTTTCCGATGCTGCTGCTTCCCGGGGCTTCACAGCCATCTTCCACCCCCATTGGCTGGCAGGAGCATGGCCGACAGAGTTTCACGTCGACCAGGCGGACCTAAAATCATCCCCCTTATTGGAATTGTACCCGCTGGTGGCCGCAGCCCGGGTTTGGGGTCATCTTTGGGCCAACAACCCAGTCATATTCGTTACTGATAGTCGGGTTTTAGTGGACATCATCTCCAAGGGCAGGGCCAGGTCATCTAGAATCATGGCTTTCTTGCGGAAGCTGGTATGGTTATCCCTGAAGCACAATTTCCACATTTGCCCGTCACACATCCCGGGGGTCCGCAACACTGCGGCCGATGCGCTATCCCGTTTCAACTTCAACTTTTTCTTTCAGGAGTTTCCCGACGCGGACCCAGAAGGCACTCCCGTTCCCCAGTACAAGTCACTCACCATGGGTTGATGCGACTGGTAGAAACCGCCAAGGATCTGGTCCAGCATTCCCTGGCCCCCAATACAGCCAGGAATTACGCCACGGGACTCAAAGCCTTCCAGCAATTCAACTTGGCCCATCCTCGGGAATGCTGGATGAGGTGTCGCATATCCTGGCCTTCATTGCCTATTGCCATACCCATCTGCACCTGTCCCACAGCTCCATAAAAATTTACTTGTCCGGGATACAGCACCATCGGATGCTGTCCAACCCGGCAGGCTGCTCGATACTCAGTAACCAAGCCATTAAGGCCGCCCTCAGAGGTGTCCAAAAAAGCACTGCCAACACGGCAGCACGTAGGCAACCGGTCTCAGGTGAATTATTCCGGGGCCTATCACTGGCCCTAGAGGGAGAACCTTTTGGGCGCCTAACCAGTGTAGTTATCAAAGCAGCCATGTACCTGGCATTCTACGGCTTTCTTAGGCCGGGAGAATTCACTGCTAGCTCCAGCTCGCGACCCACTTTAAAAAGATGCCAGCTCATACGGCGCAGCGATCACTTCATCCTGCTACTCCTCATTCCAAAACCAGCCAGGTGGGCCCTCCGGTGGAGATTAGCTATTTCCCTTCTGCTAATACCTGGTGTCCGGTCAAGGCCCTCCAGGAGCTCCTAGATAATCTGACCCCGTCCGGCCCGGAGGCACCTCTGCTCCCTTACCAGGGTAAACCTCTCTCCACAACTCAATTCCTGGCACATATCCGTCCCTCGCCGCGGGTTAGGATTCAAGCCAGAGTCCATCACGGGGCACTCTTTCAGGATTGGGGCCGCATCTGCCGCATCTCGGCACCAGGTGCCCGCACACGTCATCCGTTACATGGGGCGGTGGAAGTCATCATGCTTCGCTAGGTACATCCCAAATCCACAAGCTGAGATATCTAACGCATTTGGTTTACTGGTTTTGTAAAATTGTTCACACAATAAAATCTGAGTTACCCTTCACTACTGGCACGGTCTCTTTTTGCCCTCTCTTCCAGGCTATACCCCGTGACTGGCTTTAGGCACACCTCAGCCAATCAGTTAGGTAGGGGGCCCGGCCGCACCACCCCCGCTGTTCACTCTCAGCCCGGACCACAAATATAACTTGTATTAATCGTATTGCGATTTCAACGTAATTCTCAAATCCGACAGTACATTTTAGTATGGAGACGTTCCCATGGTGATGGGCACGCTCCATGAGCACGGAAGTCAGCAGAAGCGGCAACGGGCACTGACTAGAGCAGCCAGGAAGCCAGGAATCCTCAGGACAGGTAGGAACTACTTTTGGGAAGTGGGAAAGAAAAAAATAGAACTAAAAAAAAACGAATATTCGAAATAGCGAATTTATATATATCTATATTCGAAATATTCGTGAATTAGCGAAGTGCCGATATTCGCTAAAAAAATTTGCTATTCGAATATTCGCGCTCAACACTAATCATGGGTACTGATGTAAAAAAATCTAGAATATTTGCGATTACTAAGATATAGCACTATATTCTAGATATTCACGAATTCTCGAACTGCCAATATTCGCGATAAAAATTTGCGTTTAAAAAAATCGCAATCAACACTAGTCATGAACACAGGGGTCCAGCCGCAAAAGCACCCTAAAACACCAAATACCATGAAGGGCACCTCAACCAACATCTGGCTGGTGTTCCCTGCAACCGAGAGTGCCCCGGAGGATTCCGTGCCGTCTTCCCCTTCACTGCACTCCAGCCCAGGGAGGCTCTGCTAACCGTGAGTACAATAACTACTACTCCCATCGCCCCCCCGGAGCCTCACATGTTTCCCCTGTGGTCTGGTTGTTGCAAGTGCAAGGACAATGAAAAGGAAGAGGATCTATTACAATAAATCTAAAATGCAGTGTAAGTGCACACAACAGCATAAATCACAGCGCAAGTGCAATAACGTAGTGAGTTGGGGGCTTTGCATAGCACCAATACGGGCAGACTTCCAGACCCCAAAATACCCTTGCTGCAGGGCACCACAGTGGCACAAGTCTTACATCTTCCCTCCAGGGAGCTTTGGTCTTGGGAACCCTTCTATATTGCGGTATTATCAGATACTCCACACGGCTGTAGGAAGAACAGATAAGTCAGTCCTTAAGACTATTGAAACTCTTATGGTTCTTTTTCACACGCGGTGTTCTCGAGGGACTCACCGGTAGGGCCATAAGTCAAATGGTAATACGGCCACAGGGGCCAACCATAGAATGATTCGGTGTAATGTAAAGTGCCGCCTATATTATTCACGTGCAATATAATTGTAAGGATAATAGTGGTTGTCCCAATGCGTCCATCCCACAGATGACGTCACCCATGTTATTTGAAAATGTGCAGGCGTGACATGCTGGGGGGAGGTGTTGAGGGGAAACCAAGATAAACTTTCTCTCACAAGTGACTGTGTGCTTCATAACAATCTACAGGAAGCAGTGGTCTGGGCCGGGGGAGCGCTGGTGTCTAGGACGTCACGTAAGCTCTCTTCTGCTGTCCGGCCAGAGGTGCGAGAGCGTCAGGACCTATAGTCGTCAGGTGGATCAGAGAGACATTTGCTCCTCTGGACCGTAAGTCATTTCCCCCTGCAGTATAAGAGCTCACCCCATGGGCTGAGAGGCCTCTGGCCCCAACCCCTAGAACCTGTAGCGCTCCACTTATGACTACGGTCTATTAGACAGGACATTCAGAGTGAGCTGTGAGATGTCTTCTGCATCTCCACATGTATGTGCTGCTGTGAGAAGTTTACTGATGTAATGCTTCCTTCCTGCATTCTTACCGGCAGAGCGAGACGCCTTCGTCCTCCAAAGACCATCATACGCAAAGCATTTCCCGCTAAGGACCTCTGCAACATGACACGGTGACTCAAAATTCATAAATAGGCCCGCAGGGCTAAGGGTACGTTCACACTTGCGTTAAACTTTTCCAGCATTTAGTTCCGTCCTCGGGGCTCTATACCGGAAAAAAACTGATCAGTTTAATACTGATGCATTCTGAATGGAGAGCATTCCGTTCAGGATGCATCAGGATGTCGTCAGTTCAGTCACTGTACGGTTTATGGAAGGAGAAAATACCGCAGCATGCTGTGGTATTTTCTCCGTAAAAAATTCTGGACCACTTGCCGGAATGCCGGATCGGGCATTATTTTGAAATGCATTAATGCCGGATCCGGCCCCAATTATTCTGAAAAAACGGATCCAGTTTTGCGATCTGCGCATGCGCAGACCTTTAAGAATGTGAAAAAGATAAATACCGGATACATTCTTCCAGATGACAACCGGCGAGACGGATCCGGTATTGCAATGCAATCTACAAATGGTATCCGTTTGCATACAGATTGCCGGATCCGGCAGGAAGTTCCGGCGGCTGAACTGCCTGCCAGAATCCAACAACGCAAGTGTGAAAGTGTGAAAGTAGCGGAAATAACAACTTTACCCAAAAACAAAAACTACTCAAAATATAACATTTATTTATCAATGAACAAAACATAATAATGATGGAACATACAGAGCGGTGTTCGAAATAAACTTTGCCTGTTTACTGATCATGGGCTTTACCGCTGTCTACTGATCATGGGCTGTACCGCTGTCTACTGATCATGGGCTTTACCGCTGTCTACTGATCATGAGCTGTACTGCTGTCTACTGATCATGCGCTGTACTGCTCTCTACTGATCATGCACTGTACCGCTGTCTACTGATCATGCACTGTACTGCTGTCTACTGATCATGTACTGTACTGCTGTCTACTGATCATGGGCTTTACCGCTGTCTACTGATCATGGGCTTTACCGCTGTCTACTGATCATGCACTGTACTGCTGTCTACTGATCATGTGCTGTACTGCTGTCTACTGATCATGGGCTTTACCGCTGTCTACTGATCATGAGCTGTACTGCTGTCTACTGATCATGCACTGTACCGCTGTCTACTGATCATGCGCTGTACTGCTGTCTACTGATCATGTACTGTACTGCTGTCTACTGATCATGTGCTATACTGCTGTCTACTGATCATGTGCTGTACCGCTGTCTACTGATCATGTGCTGTACCGCTGTCTACTGATCATGTGCTGTACCGCTGTCTACTGATCATGATGAGCTGTACTGCTCTCTACTGATCATGGGCTTTACCGCTGTCTACTGATCATGAGCTGTACTGCTGTCTACTGATCATGTGCTGTACTGCTGTCTACTGATCATGGGCTTTACCGCTGTCTACTGATCATGAGCTGTACTGCTGTCTACTGATCATGCACTGTACCGCTGTCTACTGATCATGCGCTGTACTGCTGTCTACTGATCATGTACTGTACTGCTGTCTACTGATCATGTGCTGTACTGCTGTCTACTGATCATGTGCTGTACCGCTGTCTACTGATCATGTGCTGTACCGCTGTCTACTGATCATGTGCTGTACTGCTGTCTACTGATCATGGGCTGTACTGCTGTCTACTGATCATGGGCTGTACTGCTGTCTACTGATCATGAGCTGTACTGCTGTCTACTGATCATGGGCTGTACTGCTGTCTACTGATCATGTGCTGTGCCGCTGTCTACTGATCATGTGCTGTACCGCTGTCTACTGATCATGTGTTGTACTGCTGTCTACTGATCATGTGCTGTACTGCTGTCTACTGATCATGTGCTGTACCGCTGTCTACTGATCATGTGCTGTACTGCTGTCTACTGATCATGAGCTGTACTGCTGTCTACTGATCATGAGCTGTACTGCTGTCTACTGATCATGAGCTGTACTGCTGTCTACTGATCATGAGCTGTACTGCTGTCTACTGATCATGAGCTGTACTGCTGTCTACTGATCATGTGCTGTACCGCTGTCTACTGATCATGTGCTGAACTACTGTCTACTGATCATGCGCTGTACTGCTGTCTACTGATCATGTGCTGTACTGATGTCTACTGATCATGGTCTCTACCTGCTGTCTACTGATCATGTGATGTACTGCTGTCTACTGATCATGTGCTGTACTGCTGTCTACTGATCACGTGCTGTACTGCTGTCTACTGATCATGTGATGTACT
Source organism: Bufotes viridis (assembly GCA_033119425.1). NCBI lineage: Eukaryota > Metazoa > Chordata > Amphibia > Anura > Bufonidae > Bufotes > Bufotes viridis. The sequence continues at coordinate 9,976 of JAKVIS010001783.1, forward strand.
GCTGTCTACTGATCATGTGCTGTACTGCTGTCTACTGATCATGTGCTGTACTGCTGTCTACTGATCATGGGCTTTACCGCTGTCTACTGATCATGGGCTTTACCGCTGTCTACTGATCATGAGCTGTACCGCTGTCTACTGATCATGAGCTGTACCGCTCTCTACTGATCATGGGCTTTACCGCTGTCTACTGATCATGAGCTGTACTGCTGTCTACTGATCATGAGCTGTACTGCTGTCTACTGATCATGTGCTGTACCGCTGTCTACTGATCATGTGCTGAACTACTGTCTACTGATCATGCGCTGTACTGCTGTCTACTGATCATGTGCTGTACTGATGTCTACTGATCATGGTCTCTACCTGCTGTCTACTGATCATGTGATGTACTGCTGTCTACTGATCATGTGCTGTACTGCTGTCTACTGATCACGTGCTGTACTGCTGTCTACTGATCATGTGATGTACTGCTGTCTACTGATCATGAGCTGTACTGCTGTCTACTGATCATGTGCTGTACTGCTGTCTACTGATCATGGGCTTTACCGCTGTCTACTGATCATGGGCTTTACCGCTGTCTACTGATCATGAGCTGTACCGCTGTCTACTGATCATGAGCTGTACCGCTCTCTACTGATCATGGGCTTTACCGCTGTCTACTGATCATGGGCTTTACCGCTGTCTACTGATCATGAGCTGTACTGCTGTCTACTGATCATGTGCTGTACTGCTGTCTACTGATCATGGGCTTTACCGCTGTCTACTGATCATGAGCTGTACTGCTGTCTACTGATCATGCACTGTACCGCTGTCTACTGATCATGCGCTGTACTGCTGTCTACTGATCATGTACTGTACTGCTGTCTACTGATCATGTGCTGTACTGCTGTCTACTGATCATGTGCTGTACCGCTGTCTACTGATCATGTGCTGTACCGCTGTCTACTGATCATGTGCTGTACTGCTGTCTACTGATCATGATGAGCTGTACTGCTCTCTACTGATCATGGGCTTTACCGCTGTCTACTGATCATGAGCTGTACCGCTGTCTACTGATCATGGGCTTTACCGCTGTCTACTGATCATGAGCTGTACTGCTGTCTACTGATCATGTGCTGTACTGCTGTCTACTGATCATGGGCTTTACCGCTGTCTACTGATCATGAGCTGTACTGCTGTCTACTGATCATGCACTGTACCGCTGTCTACTGATCATGCGCTGTACTGCTGTCTACTGATCATGTACTGTACTGCTGTCTACTGATCATGTGCTGTACTGCTGTCTACTGATCATGTGCTGTACCGCTGTCTACTGATCATGTGCTGTACCGCTGTCTACTGATCATGTGCTGTACTGCTGTCTACTGATCATGGGCTGTACTGCTGTCTACTGATCATGGGCTGTACTGCTGTCTACTGATCATGAGCTGTACTGCTGTCTACTGATCATGGGCTGTACTGCTGTCTACTGATCATGTGCTGTGCCGCTGTCTACTGATCATGTGCTGTACCGCTGTCTACTGATCATGTGTTGTACTGCTGTCTACTGATCATGTGCTGTACTGCTGTCTACTGATCATGTGCTGTACCGCTGTTTACTGATCATGTGCTGTACCGCTGTCTACTGATCATGAGCTGTACTGCTGTCTACTGATCATGAGCTGTACTGCTGTCTACTGATCATGAGCTGTACTGCTGTCTACTGATCATGAGCTGTACTGCTGTCTACTGATCATGAGCTGTACTGCTGTCTACTGATCATGTGCTGTACCGCTGTCTACTGATCATGTGCTGAACTACTGTCTACTGATCATGCGCTGTACTGCTGTCTACTGATCATGTGCTGTACTGATGTCTACTGATCATGGTCTCTACCTGCTGTCTACTGATCATGTGATGTACTGCTGTCTACTGATCATGTGCTGTACTGCTGTCTACTGATCACGTGCTGTACTGCTGTCTACTGATCATGTGATGTACTGCTGTCTACTGATCATGTGCTGTACCGCTGTCTACTGATCATGAGCTGTACTGCTGTCTACTGATCATGTGCTGTACTGCTGTCTACTGATCATGTGCTGTGCTGCTGTCTACTGATCATGTGCTGTACTGCTGTCTACTGATCATGTGCTGTACTGGTGTATACTGATCATGTGCTGTGCCGCTATCTACTGATCATGTGCTGTACCGCTGTCTACTGATCATGTGCTGTACTGCTGTCTACTGATCATGTGCTGTACTGCTGTCTACTGATCATGTGCTGTACCGCTGTCTACTGATCATGGGCTGTACTGCTGTCTACTGATCATGTGCTGTACTGCTGTCTACTGATCATGGTCTGTACCTGCTGTCTACTGATCATGTGCTGTACTGCTGTCTACTGATCATGTGCTGTACTGCTGTCTACTGATCATGTGCTGTACTGCTGTCTACTGATCATGAGCTGTACTGCTGTCTACTGATCATGTGCTGTGCTGCTGTCTACTGATCATGAGCTGTACTGCTGTCTACTGATCATGAGCTGTACTGCTGTCTACTGATCATGTGCTGTACTGCTGTCTACTGATCATGTGCTGTACTGCTGTCTACTGATCATGAGCTGTACTGCTGTCTACTGATCATGTGCTGTACTGCTGTCTACTGATCATGTGCTGTACTGCTGTCTACTGATCATGTGCTGTACCGCTGTCTACTGATCATGTGCTGTACTGCTGTCTACTGATCATGCGCTGTACTGCTGTCTACTGATCATGTGCTGTACTGATGTCTACTGATCATGGTCTCTACCTGCTTTCTACTGATCATGTGATGTACTGCTGTCTACTGATCATGTGCTGTACTGCTGTCTACTGATCATGTGCTGTACTGCTGTCTACTGATCATGGGCTGTACTGCTGTCTACTGATCATGTGCTGTACTGCTGTCTACTGATCATGTGCTGTGCCGCTGTCTACTGATCATGTGCTGTACTGCTGTCTACTGATCATGTGCTGTACTGGTGTATACTGATCATGTGCTGTGCCGCTATCTACTGATCATGTGCTGTACCGCTGTCTACTGATCATGTGCTGTGCTGCTGTCTACTGATCATGAGCTGTACTGCTGTCTACTGATCATGTGCTGTACTGCTGTCTACTGATCATGTGCTGTACCGCTGTCTACTGATCATGTGCTGTATTGCTGTCTACTGATCATGAGCTGTACTGCTGTTTACTGATCATGGGCTTTACCGCTGTCTACTGATCATGATGAGCTGTACTGCTCTCTACTGATCATGGGCTTTACCGCTGTCTACTGATCATGAGCTGTACCGCTGTCTACTGATCATGGGCTTTACCGCTGTCTACTGATTATGAGCTGTACTGCTGTCTACTGATCATGTGCTGTACTGCTGTCTACTGATCATGGGCTTTACCGCTGTCTACTGATCATGAGCTGTACTGCTGTCTACTGATCATGCACTGTACCGCTGTCTACTGATCATGCGCTGTACTGCTGTCTACTGATCATGTACTGTACTGCTGTCTACTGATCATGTGCTGTACTGCTGTCTACTGATCATGTGCTGTACCGCTGTCTACTGATCATGTGCTGTACCGCTGTCTACTGATCATGTGCTGTACTGCTGTCTACTGATCATGGGCTGTACTGCTGTCTACTGATCATGGGCTGTACTGCTGTCTACTGATCATGAGCTGTACTGCTGTCTACTGATCATGGGCTGTACTGCTGTCTACTGATCATGTGCTGTGCCGCTGTCTACTGATCATGTGCTGTACCGCTGTCTACTGATCATGTGTTGTACTGCTGTCTACTGATCATGTGCTGTACTGCTGTCTACTGATCATGTGCTGTACCGCTGTCTACTGATCATGTGCTGTACTGCTGTCTACTGATCATGAGCTGTACTGCTGTCTACTGATCATGAGCTGTACTGCTGTCTACTGATCATGAGCTGTACTGCTGTCTACTGATCATGAGCTGTACTGCTGTCTACTGATCATGAGCTGTACTGCTGTCTACTGATCATGTGCTGTACCGCTGTCTACTGATCATGTGCTGTACTACTGTCTACTGATCATGCGCTGTACTGCTGTCTACTGATCATGTGCTGTACTGATGTCTACTGATCATGGTCTCTACCTGCTGTCTACTGATCATGTGATGTACTGCTGTCTACTGATCATGTGCTGTACTGCTGTCTACTGATCACGTGCTGTACTGCTGTCTACTGATCATGTGATGTACTGCTGTCTACTGATCATGTGCTGTACTGCTGTCTACTGATCATGGGCTGTACTGCTGTCTACTGATCATGTGCTGTACTGCTGTCTACTGATCATGTGCTGTGCCGCTGTCTACTGATCATGTGCTGTACTGCTGTCTACTGATCATGTGCTGTACTGGTGTATACTGATCATGTGCTGTGCCGCTATCTACTGATCATGTGCTGTACCGCTGTCTACTGATCATGTGCTGTATTGCTGTCTACTGATCATGAGCTGTACTGCTGTCTACTGATCATGTGCTGTGCTGCTGTCTACTGATCATGTGATGTACTGCTGTCTACTGATCATGTGCTGTACTGCTGTCTACTGATCATGTGCTGTACTGCTGTCTACTGATCATGGGCTGTACTGCTGTCTACTGATCATGTGCTTTACTGCTGTCTACTGATCATGTGCTGTACTGGTGTATACTGATCATGTGCTGTGCCGCTATCTACTGATCATGTGCTGTACTGGTGTATACTGATCATGTGCTGTACTGCTGTCTACTGATCATGTGCTGTACTGCTGTCTACTGATCATGTACTGTACTGCTGTCTACTGATCATGTGCTGTACCGCTGTCTACTGATCATGTGCTGTACTGCTGTCTACTGATCATGTGCTGTACTGCTGTCTACTGATCATGTGCTGTACCGCTGTCTACTGATCATGGGCTGTACTGCTGTCTACTGATCATGTGCTGTACTGATGTCTACTGATCATGGTCTCTACCTGCTGTCTACTGATCATGTGATGTACTGCTGTCTACTGATCATGTGCTGTACTGCTGTCTACTGATCACGTGCTGTACTGCTGTCTACTGATCATGAGCTGTACTGCTGTCTACTGATCATGTGCTGTGCTGCTGTCTACTGATCATGTGATGTACTGCTGTCTACTGATCATGTGCTGTACTGCTGTCTACTGATCATGTGCTGTACTGCTGTCTACTGATCATGGGCTGTACTGCTGTCTACTGATCATGTGCTGTACTGCTGTCTACTGATCATGTGCTGTGCCGCTGTCTACTGATCATGTGCTTTACTGCTGTCTACTGATCATGTGCTGTACTGGTGTATACTGATCATGTGCTGTGCCGCTGTCTACTGATCATGTGCTGTACTGGTGTATACTGATCATGTGCTGTACTGCTGTCTACTGATCATGTGCTGTACTGCTGTCTACTGATCATGTACTGTACTGCTGTCTACTGATCATGTGCTGTACCGCTGTCTACTGATCATGTGCTGTACTGCTGTCTACTGATCATGTGCTGTACTGCTGTCTACTGATCATGTGCTGTACCGCTGTCTACTGATCATGGGCTGTACTGCTGTCTACTGATCATGTGCTGTACTGATGTCTACTGATCATGGTCTCTACCTGCTGTCTACTGATCATGTGATGTACTGCTGTCTACTGATCATGTGCTGTACTGCTGTCTACTGATCACGTGCTGTACTGCTGTCTACTGATCATGAGCTGTACTGCTGTCTACTGATCATGTGCTGTGCTGCTGTCTACTGATCATGAGCTGTACTGCTGTCTACTGATCATGAGCTGTACTGCTGTCTACTGATCATGAGCTGTACTGGTGTATACTGATCATGTGCTGTGCCGCTATCTACTGATCATGTGCTGTACCGCTGTCTACTGATCATGTGCTGTACTGCTGTCTACTGATCATGTGCTGTACTGCTGTCTACTGATCATGTGCTGTACCGCTGTCTACTGATCATGGGCTGTACTGCTGTCTACTGATCATGTGCTGTACTGATGTCTACTGATCATGGTCTCTACCTGCTGTCTACTGATCATGTGATGTACTGCTGTCTACTGATCATGTGCTGTACTGCTGTCTACTGATCATGTGCTGTACTGCTGTCTACTGATCATGTGCTGTACCGCTGTCTACTGATCATGGGCTGTACTGCTGTCTACTGATCATGTGCTGTACTGATGTCTACTGATCATGGTCTCTACCTGCTGTCTACTGATCATGTGATGTACTGCTGTCTACTGATCATGTGCTGTACTGCTGTCTACTGATCACGTGCTGTACTGCTGTCTACTGATCATGAGCTGTACTGCTGTCTACTGATCATGTGCTGTGCTGCTGTCTACTGATCATGAGCTGTACTGCTGTCTACTGATCATGAGCTGTACTGCTGTCTACTGATCATGAGCTGTACTGCTGTCTACTGATCATGAGCTGTACTGCTGTCTACTGATCATGAGCTGTACTGCTGTCTACTGATCATGAGCTGTACTGCTGTCTACTGATCATGAGCTGTACTGCTGTCTACTGATCATGTGCTGTACCGCTGTCTACTGATCATGTGCTGTACTACTGTCTACTGATCATGCGCTGTACTGCTGTCTACTGATCATGTGCTGTACTGATGTCTACTGATCATGGTCTCTACCTGCTGTCTACTGATCATGTGATGTACTGCTGTCTACTGATCATGTGCTGTACTGCTGTCTACTGATCATGTGCTGTACTGCTGTCTACTGATCATGGGCTGTACTGCTGTCTACTGATCATGTGCTGTACTGCTGTCTACTGATCATGTGCTGTGCCGCTGTCTACTGATCATGTGCTTTACTGCTGTCTACTGATCATGTGCTGTACTGGTGTATACTGATCATGTGCTGTGCCGCTATCTACTGATCATGTGCTGTACCGCTGTCTACTGATCATGTGCTGTGCTGCTGTCTACTGATCATGAGCTGTACTGCTGTCTACTGATCATGTGCTGTACTGCTGTCTACTGATCATGTGCTGTACCGCTGTCTACTGATCATGTGCTGTACTGCTGTCTACTGATCATGAGCTGTACTGCTGTTTACTGATCATGGGCTGTACCGCTGTCTACTGATCATGATGAGCTGTACTGCTGTCTACTGATCATGGGCTGTACCGCTGTCTACTGATCATGAGCTGTACCGCTGTCTACTGATCATGGGCTTTACCGCTGTCTACTGATCATGAGCTGTACTGCTGTCTACTGATCATGTGCTGTACTGCTGTCTACTGATCATGGGCTTTACCGCTGTCTACTGATCATGAGCTGTACTGCTGTCTACTGATCATGCACTGTACCGCTGTCTACTGATCATGCGCTGTACTGCTGTCTACTGATCATGTACTGTACTGCTGTCTACTGATCATGTGCTGTACTGCTGTCTACTGATCATGTGCTGTACCGCTGTCTACTGATCATGTGCTGTACCGCTGTCTACTGATCATGTGCTGTACTGCTGTCTACTGATCATGGGCTGTACTGCTGTCTACTGATCATGGGCTGTACTGCTGTCTACTGATCATGAGCTGTACTGCTGTCTACTGATCATGGGCTGTACTGCTGTCTACTGATCATGTGCTGTGCCGCTGTCTACTGATCATGTGCTGTACTGGTGTATACTGATCATGTGCTGTACTGCTGTCTACTGATCATGTGCTGTACTGCTGTCTACTGATCATGTGCTGTACTGCTGTCTACTGATCATGTGCTGTACCGCTGTCTACTGATCATGTGCTGTACTGCTGTCTACTGATCATGTGCTGTACTGCTGTCTACTGATCATGTGCTGTACTGCTGTCTACTGATCATGGGCTGTACTGCTGTCTACTGATCATGTGCTGTACTGCTGTCTACTGATCATGGTGCTGTACCTGCTGTCTACTGATCATGTGCTGTACTGCTGTCTACTGATCATGTGCTGTACTGCTGTCTACTGATCATGTGCTGTACTGCTGTCTACTGATCATGAGCTGTACTGCTGTCTACTGATCATGTGCTGTGCTGCTGTCTACTGATCATGAGCTGTACTGCTGTCTACTGATCATGAGCTGTACTGCTGTCTACTGATCATGAGCTGTACTGCTGTCTACTGATCATGTGCTGTACCGCTGTCTACTGATCATGTGCTGTACCGCTGTCTACTGATCATGTGCTGTACTGCTGTCTACTGATCATGTGCTGTACTGCTGTCTACTGATCATGTGCTGTACCGCTGTCTACTGATCATGGGCTGTACTGCTGTCTACTGATCATGTGCTGTACTGATGTCTACTGATCATGGTGCTGTACCTGCTGTCTACTGATCATGTGCTGTACTGCTGTCTACTGATCATGTGCTGTACTGCTGTCTACTGATCATGTGCTGTACTGCTGTCTACTGATCATGAGCTGTACTGCTGTCTACTGATCATGTGCTGTGCTGCTGTCTACTGATCATGAGCTGTACTGCTGTCTACTGATCATGAGCTGTACTGCTGTCTACTGATCATGAGCTGTACTGCTGTCTACTGATCATGAGCTGTACTGCTGTCTACTGATCATGAGCTGTACTGCTGTCTACTGATCATGAGCTGTACTGCTGTCTACTGATCATGAGCTGTACTGCTGTCTACTGATCATGTGCTGTACCGCTGTCTACTGATCATGTGCTGTACTACTGTCTACTGATCATGCGCTGTACTGCTGTCTACTGATCATGTGCTGTACTGATGTCTACTGATCATGGTCTCTACCTGCTGTCTACTGATCATGTGATGTACTGCTGTCTACTGATCATGTGCTGTACTGCTGTCTACTGATCATGTGCTGTACTGCTGTCTACTGATCATGGGCTGTACTGCTGTCTACTGATCATGTGCTGTACTGCTGTCTACTGATCATGTGCTGTGCCGCTGTCTACTGATCATGTGCTTTACTGCTGTCTACTGATCATGTGCTGTACTGGTGTATACTGATCATGTGCTGTGCCGCTATCTACTGATCATGTGCTGTACCGCTGTCTACTGATCATGTGCTGTGCTGCTGTCTACTGATCATGAGCTGTACTGCTGTCTACTGATCATGTGCTGTACTGCTGTCTACTGATCATGTGCTGTACCGCTGTCTACTGATCATGTGCTGTATTGCTGTCTACTGATCATGTGCTGTACTGCTGTCTACTGATCATGTGCTGTACTGCTGTCTACTGATCATGTGCTGTACCGCTGTCTACTGATCATGTGCTGTACTGCTGTCTACTGATCATGTGCTGCACCGCTGTCTACTGATCATGTGCTGTACTGCTGTCTACTGATCATGAACAGTAACGCAGTCTACTGTTCATGTGCTGTACTGCTGTCTACTGATCATGAGCTGTGCTGCTGTCTACTGATCATGTGCTGTACTACTGTCTACTGATCATGAGCTGTACTGCTGTCTACTGATCATGTGCTGTACTGCTGTCTACTGATCATGTGCTGTACTGCTGTCTACTGATCATGAACAGTAACGCAGTCTACTGTTCATGTGCTGTACTGCTGTCTACTGATCATGAGCTGTACTGCTGTCTACTGATCATGAGCTGTACTGCTGTCTACTGATCTTGAGCTGTACTGCTGTCTACTGATCATGAGCTGTACTGCTGTCTACTGATCATGTGCTGTACCGCTGTCTACTGATCATGTGCTGCACCGCTGTCTACTGATCATGAGCTGTACTGCTTTCTACTGATCATGTGCTGTACCGCTGTCTACTGATCATGTGCTGTACTGCTGACTACTGATCATGTGCTGTACCGCTGTCTACTGATCATGTGCTGTACTGCTGACTACTGATCATGCACTGTACTGCTGTCTACTGATCATGTACTGTACCGCTGTCTTCTGATCATGGGCTGTACCGCTGTCTACTTATCATGCGCTGTACTGCTGTCTACTGATCATGAACAGTAACGCAGTCTACTGTTCATGTGCTGTACTGCTGTCTACTGATCATGTGCTGTACCGCTTTCTACTGATCATGTGCTTTACCGCTGTCTACTGATCATGTGCTGTGATGCTGTGTAGTGATCATGTGCTGTACTGCTGTCTACTCATCATGAGCTGTACTGCTGTCTACTGATCATGAGCTGTACTGCTGTCTACTGATCATGTGCTGTGCTGCTGTCTACTGATAATGTGCTGTACTGCTGTCTACTGATCATGCGCTGTACCGCTTACTAATGATCATGCACTGTACCGCTGTCTACTGATCATGGGCTGTACTGCTGTCTACTGATCATGGGCTGTACTGCTGTCTACTGATCATGGGCTGTACTGCTGTCTACTGATCATGTGCTGTGCTGCTGTCTACTGATCATGTATACTGCCCCACAAAGAAATAATAATCTGCATACTGCCCCACAGAGTAATAATACTCTGCATACTGCCCAACACAGTAATAATACTCTGCATACTGCCCCCCACAGTAATAATATATACTGCCCCACACAGTAAAAATGCTCTGCATACTGCCTCACATAGTAATAATGCTCTGCGTATTGCCCACACAATAATAATGCTCTGCATACTACCCCTGCACAGTAATAATGATCTGCATACTGTCCCCACACAGTAATACTGCTCTGCTTAGTACCCACACAGTAATGATGCTCTGCATACTGCCCCACACAGTAATAATACTCTGTATCCGGCCCACACAATAATAATGCTCTGCATACTGCCCCTACACAGTAATAATGCTCTGCTTAGTACCCACACAGTAGTAATGCTCTGTATACTGCCTCACACAGTAATAATGCTCTGTTTATTGCCCTACATAGTAATAATACTTTGCATACTGCCCCACACAGTAATAGTGCTCTGCCTATTGCCCCACACAGTAATAATGCTCTGCATACTGTTCCACAAAATAACAATGCTCTGTGCACATACAGTAATAATGCTTGCATACTGCTTCTGTCCCACACAGTAATAATGCTCTGTTTATTGCCCTACATAGTAATAATACTTTGCATACTGCCCCACACAGTAATAGTGCTCTGCCTATTGCCCCACACAGTAATAGTGCTCTGCTTATTGCCCAACACAGTAATAATGCTCTGCATACTGTTCCACAAAATAACAATGCTCTGCGTATTGCCACATACAGTAATAATGCTTTGCATACTGCTTCACACAGTAAAAATGCTCGACATACGGCCACCACACAGTAATATTGTTCTGCTTAATACCCACATATAAATAATACTCTGCATACTGCCCCACAAAGTAATAATGCTCTGCATACTGCCCCACACAGTAATTATGCTCTGCTTAGTACCAAACATAGTAATAATGCTCTGCTTAGTACCCACACAGTAATAATGCTCTGCTTATTGCCTCACACAGTAATAATTCTTTGCATACTACCCCCACACAGTAATAATGCTCTGCCTAGTACCCACACAGTAATATTGCTCTGAATTCTGCCCCACACAGTAATATTGCTCTGCTTAGTACCCACACAGTAATAATGATCTGCTTACTGCCCCACACAGTAATAATGCTCTGCATACTGCCCTACACAGTAATAATACTCTGAATACCTCCCCCACACACAGGAATAATGTTCTGCATACTGTCCCACACAGTATTAATGCTATGCTTAGTACCAGACAGGATAATAATGTTCTGCTTATTGCCTCACACAGTACTAATGCTCTGCTTATTGCCTCACACAGTAATAATGTTGCGCATACTGTCCACACACAGTAATAATGCTCTGCATATTGTTCCACACAGTAATAATGCTCTGAATACTGCCTCACAAAGTAATAATGCTATGCTTAGTACCAGACATGGTAATAATGCTCTGCATACTGCCTCCACGTAGTAATAATGCTCTGCATACTGCCCACACGCAGTAATAATGCTCTGCTTATTGCCTCACACAGTAATAATGCTCTGCATACTGCCCCCACGCAGTAATAATGCTCTGAATATTGCACCACACAGTAAAAAATCTATGCTTATTGCCTCACAAAGTAATAATGCTCTGTTTACTCATCCACACAGAAATAGTCCTCTGCTTATTGCCCACACAGTTAGCTCTTCTTAGTACAACACACAAAACGAATCCTCTGCTTAGTGTCCCACATAGCTAAAATGCTCTTCTTAGTACCATACACAATACTAATCCTCTGCTTAGTGTTGTACACAGTAATAATGCTCTTCTTAGTACCACACACAATACTAATCCTCTGCTTAGTGTCGTACACAGTAATAATGCTCTTCTTAGTACCACACACAATACTAATCCTCTGCTTAATGTAGTACGCAGTTATAATACTCTTCTTAGTACCATACAAAATACTAATCCTCTGCTTACTGCCCCACACATTAAAAATGCTCTCCTTAGTACCACACACATTAATGATGCTTTGTTTTCTGCCTCACACACAGTAATAATGCTCTAATAAGTATCACACACCATAATAATCCTTTGCTTCGTGCCGTACACAGTAATAATGCTCTCCTTAGTACCACACACAATACTAATCCTCTGCTTATTGCCACACACAGTAATGATGCTCTCCCTAGTACCACACACAGTACTAATCTTCTGCTTAGTGTCCCACACAGTAATAATGCTCTTCTTAGTACCACACACAATACTAATGCTCTGCTTAGTGTAGTATGCAGTTATAATGCTCTTCTTAGTACCATACACAATACTAATCCTCTGCTTGCTGCCCCACAAACTAATAATGCTCTCCTTAGTACCAAACACATTAATGATGCTTTGTTATATGCCCCACATACAGGAATAATGCTCTCCTTAGTACCACACACAATACCAATCATCTGCTTAGTGCCTTACACAGTAATAATGCTCTTCTTAGTACCAGACACAATACTAATTCTCTGCTTAGTGTCGTACAGTTATAATGCTCTTCTTAGTACCATACACAATACTAATCCTCTGCTTAATGTCGTACTCAGTAATAATACTCTTCTTAGTACCACACACAATAGTAATCCTCTGCTTAGTGTCGTACACAGTTATAAAGCTCTTCTTAGTACCACACACAATACTAATCCTCTGCTTAGTGTCGTACACAGTAATAATGCTCTTCTTAGTACCACACACAATACTAATCCTCTGCTTAGTGTCGTACACAGTAATAATGCTCTTCTTAGTACCACACACAATACTAATCCTCTGTTTAGTGTCCTACTCAGTAATAATGCTCTTTTTATTACCACACACAATACTAATCCTCTGCTTAGTGTCGTACACAGTAATAATGCTCTTCTTAGTACCACACACAATACTAATCTTCTGCTTAGTGTCCCACATAGCTAAAATGCTCTTCTTAGTACCATACACAATACTAATCCTCTGTTTAGTGTCGTACACAGTAATAATGCTCTTCTTAGTACCATACACAATACTAATCCTCTGTTTAGTGGCGTACACAGTTATAATGCTCTTCTTAGTACCACACACAATGCTAATCCTCTACTTAGTGTCGTACACAGAAATAATGCTCTTCTTAGTACCACACACAATACTAATCCTCTGCTTAGTGTCGTACGCAGTAATAATGCTCTTCTTAGTAGCACACACAATACTAATCCTTTGCTTAGTGTCGTACACAGTAATAATGCTCTTCTTAGTACCACACGCAATACTAATCCTCTGCTTCGTGTCCCACACAGTAATAATGCTCTTTTTAGTACCATACACAATGCTAATCCTCTGCTTTGTGTCGTACACAGTAATAATGCTCTTCTTAGTACCACACACAATATTAATCCTCTGCTTAGTGTCCCACACAGTAGTAATGCTCTTCTTAGTACCATACACAATACTAATCCTCTGCTTAGTGTCGTACACAGTAATAATGCTCTTCATAGTACCACACACAATACTAATCCTCTGCTTAGTGTCGTACACAGTAATAATGCTCTTCTTAGTACCACACACAATACTAATCTTCTGCTTAGTGTCCCACACAGTAATAATGCTCCTCTTAGTAGCACACACAATACTAATCCTCTGCTTAGTGTCGTACACAGTAATAATGCTCTTCTTAGTACCACACACAATACTAATCCTCTGCTTACTGCCCCACACACTAATAATGCTCTTCTTAGTACCACTCACAATACTAATCCTCTGCTTAGTGTCCCACACAGTAATAATGCTCTTCTTAGTACCACACACAATACTAATCGTCTGCTTAGTGTCCCACATAGCTAAAATGCTCTTCTTAGTACCACACACAATACTAATCCTCTGTTTAGTGTCGTACACAGTAATAATGCTCTTCTTAGTACCATACACAATTCTCATCCTCTGCTTAGTGTCGTACACAGTAATAATGCTCTTCTTAGTGCCACACACAATGCTAATCCTCTACTTAGTGTCGTACACAGTTATAATGCTCTTCTTAGTGCCACACACAATGCTAATCCTCTACTTAGTGTCTGTGGCGAATCCAACCGCGCCACTGGGTTTTGGAGGGGACAGATTGCCAGCCTCTTGCCCCAGGATTATGGGCCCTCTCATCAGCCCATGCTAAACTTAAACCCCATGGCGATTTGACTGTGTTTGTGGCATCTGAGCGCTGTTTGGATATATTGAGCACTGAGATCCAAGCCATCTGGGGATATGTTAAATGTCTGTGTGTACTGTAAAGGGTGGGACATTGTATATTGAATAATGATGTCTGTCCTATTGTCCCCACGTGTGTATTGGCGATTTCCCTTTTTCCTGAGAGATAATTGAATGAGTCCTCGATTGTCTCCAGGACAGAAGACATTGTGTATTCTCCTGCCTGTGATGATTACATTAACCTGTGAAGGGTAATTGTATCACAGGCAGAGGGGAGGGATATGCTGGGGGTGTGTCCCTATTGTCCCATTGTGTGTGATTGGCTGCTGTATCCCGTGTCGCAGTCTTCCTTCTGGTCCCCTAGGGGAGTGTCCACCAGGTGGGAGACCTGCATAAATACCGGGCAGGCAGCCCTCAATAAAGAGAATTCCTGTTTAACCATTAATACGGAGCCTCGTCTCGTACTTGGGGGGGAATTGCTACGTCAGAACGTTCTCTTGCCTGTTCCAGGAAAGGAGGACTTCGTATGGTTCCAGTTCGGTGGATTCCAGCGGTTGTGGGTTGCTGTGCTCTTCTCCAGGGGAATCGCCCGAACGGTATTAACCCTCCCTATACCGGGTTATACCGTAACAACTGGTGGCAAGCAGCGGGATCGTTCCTACAGCCAGAAGGACAGCAACAGAAGGCATCGTGGATTTTACAATTTGAGGGCAAATCGTGTCCCAGTACAGCACCGGTATGGAACCACTAGTGGAATATGATGAGGGTGTCATGGATGACCGAGATGCAGTCCGCAAAGGCATCTGGTACCAGGCACTGGGTATTGTGGAGTATCTGCGGGATGAGAGGCTCCCCAAGGATGAGCAGCGACAGCAGAAGCGAGTAGCCCTGCGGATGCCCTTCCTAGGAGAGCAGCCCCTGGAAGAGTGAGTAGAAGACCTAAAGCACCTGGTAAGGCGGGAGATGTGGCTGGAAGATGCCTACCAGGCACTCTGGTGGTATGAAGCTCGGTACCTACCCTGGACAGCCGAGCATGACATGCCAGAGGGAGAGGAGTTTGATGGTCCTGGCTTGTTATGGGAGACTTTTTCAGAGCTGGAGTTTGGGAGCCCTACACAAGCCCGGTTCAGGGACCTCTTTGAGTGGCGGGAGAGCAGATATGACTGGGACGACACTCACAAAATTGAGCAAGACCTGGTCCACCTGGTGACCCGGGAGATGGAGCTGGAACAGGACTACCAGCAGCTGTTCCACTCCAGTGAGAGGGCTCAGCGAGAGAGCAGAGTGTCAGACCCAGGTCCAGAGCCCTTCAGCTGGGAGGATATTGTGGAGGTCTACTGGGAAGAACCCCAGGTGGCCGGTGGAGGTGGGTCCGAGGTCTCTCCACCGGTCCTGCAGGGAACTGGGAGCCCAGTCTCCATTCCCCAGCGGCAGAGTGTCCAGCAGGGAATAGAGAGCCCAGTCTCCATTCCCCAGCGGCAGGCTGAGTTACAGGGGGCAGAGACAGTCGGTCCTGGCCCCCAGCAGCAGAGTGACTTACTGGGAGAGGAGAGCCTTGTCCTCCCTCCCCATCGGCAGAGAGTCCGGCAGGGAATAGAGAGCCCAGTCTCCTTTCCCCAGCAGCAGGACACTGTGTTGGGAGCGGAGACAGTCGGTGTCCCTCCCCAGCGGCTGGAAGTATGTCTGTGAGAGAAGCTTGTTACCTGCTCTCCCCAGCGGCAGCTTAACATACCAGGGGGAGACAGTAAGCCCCACAACAGTGGAGATGGGACCGAGAGCTCTCCACCGGCCCTACAGGGATGCTGGGTAGTCGGCCCAGATCCCCAGCGGCAGCCGGATATTAAGGGAGTAGGGACAGTCGGTCCTGCTCCCCAGCGGCAGTATGTTTTGCAGGGAGAGAAGAGCATCGTCTCCATTCCCCATCGGCCGTGTGATTTACAGGGAATTGGGAGCCCGGTCTCCATCCCCAGCGGCAGTTTAACGCACCAGGGGGAGACAGTAAGCCCCACAACAGTGCAGATGGGACCGTGGTCTCTGCAATCACAGCACAGGGGGTAGGGACAGTCGGTCCTGTCCCCCAGCAACAGGGCCATTTAGCCAAAGGGGAGACAGTCAGTCTCCCCCCACAGCAGCATGGTGGTCTATCTAAAGGGGAGACAGTCAGTCTCTCCCTACAACAGCAGAGCTCTGTATCTAAAGGGGAGCCAGTCGGTCTCCCCCTACAATAACCAGGCTCCAACCAGGCTACTTCCGTGGTAGCGCTGGCACCAGGGCAGAGTACCGCTGGTCTCTGCCCACTCAGCAACCCACTCAGACAGTCTACCAGTCCCCCACACAGCCGTAGTGAGGCACATGGACATGGACAGGTTTATCCCTTGCTCAGGTGTAGTAACCATTTATTGTGGGTGGGCTGTGCTGTTTCTGTTTTGTGGGTGGGCTGCTGGACTAACAAGGGCACTGACCGGCAGAAGGTCAGATACCCTGTTAGTCTGTTTGGAAAAGGGGAGATGTGTGGCGAAACCAACCGCGCCACTGGGTTTTGGAGGGGACAGATTGCCAGCCTCTTGTCCCAGGATTATGGGCCCTCTCATCGGCCCATGCTAAACTTAAACCCCATGGCGATTTGACTGTGTTTGTGGTATCTGAGCGCTGTTTGGATATATTGAGCGCTCAGATGCAAGCCATCTGGGGATATGTTAAATGTCTGTGTGTACTGTAAAGGGTGGGACATTGTATATTGAATAATGATGTCTGTCCTATTGTCCCCACGTGTGTATTGGCGATTTCCCTTTGTCCTGAGAGATAATTGAATGAGTCCTCGATTGTCTCCAGGACAGAAGACATTGTGTATTCTCCTGCCTGTGATGATTACATTAACCTGTGAAGGGTAATTGTATCACAGGCAGAGGGGAGGGATATGCTGGGGGTGTCTGTATTGTCCCATTGTGTGTGATTGGCTGCTGTATCCCGTGTCGCAGTCTTCCTTCTGGTCCCCTAGGGGAGTGTCCACCAGGTGGGAGACCTGCATAAATACCGGGCAGGTAGCCCTCAATAAAGTGAGAGTTCCTGTTTAACCAATAATACGGAGCCTCGTCTCGTACTTGGGGGGAATTGCTACGTCAGAACGTTCTCTTGCCTGTTCCAGGAAAGGAGGACTTTGTATGGATTCCAGCGGTTGTGGCTTGCTGTGCTCTTCTCCAGGGGAATCGCCCGAACGGTATTAACCCTCACTATACCGGGTTATACCGTAACAGTGTCGTACACAGAAATAATGCTCTTCTTAGTACCACACACAATACTAATCCTCTGCTTAGTGTCGTACACAGTTATAATG
Source organism: Bufotes viridis (assembly GCA_033119425.1). NCBI lineage: Eukaryota > Metazoa > Chordata > Amphibia > Anura > Bufonidae > Bufotes > Bufotes viridis. The sequence continues at coordinate 27,965 of JAKVIS010001783.1, forward strand.
CTCTTCTTAGTACCACACACAATACTAATCCTTTGCTTAGTGTCGTACACAGTAATAATGCTCTTCTTAGTACCACACACAATACTAATCCTCTGCTTAGTGTCGTACGCAGTAATAATGCTCTTCTTAGAACCACACACAATACTAATCCTTTGCTTAGTGTCGTACACAGTAATAATGCTCTTCTTAGTACCACACACAATACTAATCCTCTGCTTAGTGTCCCACACAGTAATAATGCTCTTCTTAGTACCACACACAATACTAATCCTCTGCTTAGTGTCGTACACAGTTATAATGCTCTTTTTAGTACCAAACACAATGCTAATCCTCTGCTTTGTGTCGTACACAGTAATAATGCTCTTCTTAGTACCACACACAATACTAATCCTCTGCTTAGTGTCGTACACAGTAATAATGCTCTTCTTAGTACCACACACAATTCTAATACTCTGCTTAATGTCGTACACAGTTATTATGCTCTTCTTAGTACCACACACAATACTAATCTTCTGCTTAGTGGTGTACACAGTAATAATGCTCTTCTTAGTACCACACACAATGCTAATCCTCTGTTTAGTCTCCTACTCAGTAATAATGCTCTTCTTAGTACCACACACAATACTAATCCTCTGCTTAGTGTCTTACACAGTAATAATGCTCTTCTTAGTACCACACACAATTCTAATCCTCTGCTTAGTGTTGTACACAGTAATAATGCTCTTTCTAGTACCACACACAATACTAA
>JAKVIS010001784.1:0-29025 GCA_033119425.1 Bufotes viridis
CAAAGGATTTATTTTTCTGGGGTGAAATTCAGTTGCCAAAATAGAAAGACAGTAAATCTGGTGTTTCAGCTGTGATTGGACACGTTTAATAGAGTCCAGCAAAGGATATATTATTTTCTGCGGTGAAATTCAGTTGACAAACTAAAAATACAGTACATATGGTGTTCCAACTGTGACTGGACAAGTCTAATAGTGTCCTGCAAAGGATATATTTTGCTCTGGGGTGAAATTAAATTGCCAAAATATTAATACCGTAAATCTGGTTTCCCAGCGGTGGCTGGCCAAGTTTAATAGTGTCCATCAAAGGATTTATTATTTTCTGGGGTTAAATTCAATTGCAAAAATAGCAATACCATAAATCAGTGATTTCAACTGAGGCTGGTCATGTTTAATAGTGTCCGGCAAAGGATATATTTTTTTCTGGGGTGAAATTCAATTGCCAAAATAGCAATACCATAAATTAGTGGTTTTAGCTGTGGCTGGCCAAGGTTAATAGTGTCCCTCAAAGGATTTATAATTTTCTGGGGTAAAATTCAATTGCCGAAATAGAAATACTGCAAATCTGGTTTCCAATCAGGGGCTGGCCAAGTTTAATAGTGTCCAGCAAAGGATATATTTTATTCTGGGATTAAATTAAATTGCCAAAATAGCAATACCATAAATCAGTGGTTTCAGCTGTGGCTGGCCAAGTTTAATAGTGTCCGTAACATTTTAGATTTTGTTCTGGGGTGAAATTTCATTGCCAAAATAGCAATACTCTAAATCTGGTGTCCCAGCAGTGGCTGGCCAAGTTTAATAGTGTCCGTCAAAGGATTTGTTATTTTCTGGGGTGAAATTCAGTTTCCAAAATAGAAAGACAGTAAATATGGTGTTCCAGCTGTGGCTGGACAATTTTAATAGTGTCCAGGAAAGGATATATTTTTTCTGGGGTGAAATGCAATTGCCAAAATAGCACTACAATAAATCAGTGGTTTCAGCTGTGGCTGGCCAAGTTGAATAGTGTCAGTCACAGGATTGATTTTGTTCTGGGGTGAAATTTCATTGCCAAAATAGCAATAATGTAAATCTGGTGTCCCAGCAGTGACTGGCCAAGTTTAATAGTTTCCGGCAAAGGATATATATTTTTTTCTAGGGTGAAATTCAATTGCCAAAATAGCAATACCATAAATCAGTGGTTTCAGCTCTGGCTGGCCAAGTTTAATAGTGTCCGGCAAAGGATATATTTTTTCTGGGGTGAAATTCAATTGCCAAAATAGCAATACTGTAAATCTGTTGTCCCAGCAATGGCTAGCCAAGATTAATAGTGTCCCTCAAAGGATTTATTATTTTCTGGAGTGCAATTCAATTGCCAAAATAGTAATACCGTAAATCTTGTGTTCCACCTGTGACTGGACAAGTTTTATATTGTCCTTCAAAGGATATATAATTTTCTGCAGTTAAATTCAGTTGCCAAAATAGAAATACAGTAAATCTGGCGTTCCAGCTGTGACTGGACAAGTTTAATAGTGTCCAGCAAAGGATATATTTTTTCTGGGGTGAAATTCAATTGCCAAAATAGCAATACCAGAAATCAGTGATTTCAGCTGTGGGTGGCAAAGTTGAATAATGTCTGTCACAGGATAGATTTTGTTCTGTGGTAAATTTCATTGTAAAAATAGCAATACTGTAAATCTGGTGTCCCAGCAGTGGCTGGCCAAGTTTATTAGTGTCCGTCAAAGGATTTATTATTTTCTGGGGTGAAATTCAGTTGCCAAAATAGAAAGACAGTAAATATGGTGTTCCAGCTGTGGCTGGACAATTTTAATAGTGTCCAGCAAAGGATATATTTTTTCTGGGGTGAAATGCAATTGCCAAAATAGCACTACAATAAATCAATGGTTTCAGCTGTGGCTGGCCAAGTTGAATAGTGTCGGTCACAGGATTGATTTTGTTCTGGGGTGAAATTTCATTGCCAAAATAGCAATAATTTAAATCTGGTGTCCCAGCAGTGGTTGGCCAAGTTTAATAGTTTCCGGCAAAGGATATATTTTTTTCTGGGGTGAAATTCAATTGCCAAAATAGCAATAACATAAATTAGTGGTTTTAGCTGTGGCTGGCCAAGGTTAATAGTGTCCCTCAAAGCATTTATAATTTTCTGGGGTAAAATTCAATTGCCGAAATAGAAATACTGCAAATCTGGTTTCCAAGCAGGGGCTGGCCAAGTTTAATAGTGTCCAGCAAAGGATATATTTTATTCTGGGATTAAATTAAATTGCCAAAATAGCAATACCATAAATCAGTGGTTTCAGCTGTGGCTGGCCAAGTTGAATAGTGTCCGTCACAGGATAGATTTTGTTATGGGGTGAAATTTCATTGCCAAAATAAATATACTGTAAATCTGGTGTCCCAGCAGTGGCTGGCCAAGTTAAATAGTGTCCGTCAAAGGATTTATTATTTTCTGGGGTGAAATTCAGTTGCCAAAATAGAAAGACAGTAAATATGGTGTTCCAGCTGTGGCTGGCCAAGTTTAATAGTGTCCGGCAAAGGATATATTTTTTCTGGGGTGAAATTCAATTGCCAAAATAGCAATACTGTAAATCTGTTGTCCCAGCAATGGCTAGCCAAGATTAATAGTGTCCCTCAAAGGATTTATTATTTTCTGGGGTGCAATTCAATTGCCAAAATAGTAATACCGTAAATCTTGTGTTCCACCTGTGACTGGACAAGTTTTATATTGTCCTTCAAAGGATATATAATTTTCTGCAGTTAAATTCAGTTGCCAAAATAGAAATACAGTAAATCTGGCGTTCCAGCTGTGACTGGACAAGTTTAATAGTGTCCAGCAAAGGATATATTTTTTCTGGGGTGAAATTCAATTGCCAAAATAGCAATACCAGAAATCAGTGAATTCAGCTGTGGCTGGCAAAGTTGAATAATGTCTGTCACAGGATAGATTTTGTTCTGGGGTAAATTTCATTGTAAAAATAGCAATACTGTAAATCTTGTGTCCCAGCAGTGGCTGGCCAAGTTTATTAGTGTCCGTCAAAGGATTTATTATTTTCTGGAGTGAAATTCAGTTGCAAAAATAGAAAGACAGTAAATCTGGTGTTTCAGCTGTGATTGGACAAGTTTAATAGAGTCCAGCAAAGGATATATTATTTTCTGCTGTGAAATTCAGTTGCCAAAATAAAAATACAGTACATATGGTGTTCCAACTGTGACTGGACAAGTCTAATAGTGTCCTGCAAAGGATATATTTTGTTCTGGGGTGAAATTAAATTGCCAAAATAGTAATACCGTAAATCTGGTGTCCCAGCGGTGGCTGGCAAAGTTTAATAGTGTCCAGCAAAGGATTTATTATTTTATGGGGTTAAATTCAATTGCAAAAAAAGCAACACCATAAATCAGTGGTTTCAAATGAGGCTGGTCAAGTTTAATAGTGTCCGTCAAAGGATATATTTTTTTTTGGGGTGAAATTCAATTGCCAAAATAGCAATACCATAAATCATTGGTTTTAGCTGTGGCTGGCCAAGTTTCATAGTGTCCATCAAAGGATTTATTATTTTCTGGGGTAAAATTCAATTGCCGAAATAGAAATACCGCAAATCTGGTTTCCAAGCTGGGGCTGGCCAAGTTTAATAGTGTCCAGCAAAGGATATATTTTATTCTGGGGTTAAATTAAATTGCCAAAATAGCAATACTGTAAATCTGGTGTCCCAGCAGTGGCTGGCCAAGTTTAATAGTGTCCGTCAAAGGATTTATTATCTTCTGGGGTGAAATTCAGTTTCCAAAATAGAAAGACAGTAAATATGGTGTTCCAGCTGTGGCTGGACAATTTTAATAGTGTCCAGCAAAGGATATATTTTTTCTGGGGTGAAATGCAATTGCCAAAATAGCACTACAATAAATCAGTGGTTTCAGCTGTGGCTGGCCAAGTTGAATAGTGTCGGTCACAGGATTGATTTTGTTCTGGGGTGAAATTTCATTGCCAAAATAGCAATAATGTAAATCTGGTGTCCCAGCAGTGGCTGGCCAAGTTTAATAGTTTCCGCAAAGGATATATATATTTTTTCTGGGGTGAAATTCAATTGCCAAAATAGCAATACCATAAATCAGTGGTTTCAGCTGAGGCTGGTCAAGTTTAATAGTGTCCGGCAAAGGATATATTTTTTTCTGGGGTGAAATGCAATTGCCAAAATAGCACTACTATAAATCAGTGGTTTCAGCTGTGGCTGGCCAAGTTGAATAGTGTCGGTCACAGGATTGATTTTGTTCTGGGGTGTGTGGGGAGTTGCTCTGGTAGACAGCGGTGTGGGTGCAGTACAGAGGCAAAGAGGGTCCAGGTAGTGCAGCAAACAGTGTTTTATTTCACACTTGCACAAACAAAACTCAAAACAGTCACTTAGTGTTACTTCACACACATAGCAAAAACTTGAGGCAAAACAAAAGTCCAAGACGGGATCAAATCACCTGTGTGGTTTAGGTACATGTTCACACCCGGCTGTCAGCCCAGCCGCAGGAAAGTCCAACCTCAGGCTTCCAGGCAGACTGCATGCCTCTTTGCAAGCTCTTGCTTCCAGCCCTGAGAGCTCCACAGAACACCAGCAGTTTCCAGGTTAAATCACCTCAAATCCTAGGTGTCAGTTCACACCTGGCTGAATGCTCAGCAACACAAAAGTCCACTGACCGTCTTTACATGGCCTGCTCTCTGACACACAGGTCTCAGCATTTCAGCCCAGCACAGGGCTCAGATCCCAAAGACAGAGAGACACCTTTGCATAAACCCAGCTGTCTTTAAAGGCAGCTAGGTATTAACCCAAAAACCCGGACCGGCACCTAAAATCCGGTCCAGTATTTGCCCTCACCTGGCTGCAATCAACCCAGCAGCACAGGCTGAGAGGAAAATACCAGTATTTACCACCAAACCTCTCACTGTGTCACAGGTGAAATTTCATTGCAAAAATAGCAATAATGTAAATCTGGTGTCCCAGCAGTGGCTGGCCAAGTTTAATAGTTTCCGGCAAAGGATATATATTTTTTTTCTGGGGTGAAATTCAATTGCCAAAATAGCAATACCATAAATCAGTGGTTTCAGCTGTGGCTGGCAAAGTTGAATAATGTCTGTCACAAGATAGATTTTGTTCTGGGGTGAAATTTCATTGTAAAAATAGCAATACTGTAAATCTTGTGTCCCAGCAGTGGCTGGCCAAGTTTATTAGTGTCCGTCAAAGGATTTATTATTTTCTGGAGTGAAATTCAGTTGCCAAAATAGAAAGACAGTAAATCTGGTGTTCCAGCTGTAATTGGACAAGTTTAATAGTGTCCAGCAAAGGATATATTATTTTCTGTGGTGAAATTAAGTTGCCAAAATGGAAATACAGTAAATCTGGTGTTCCAGCTGTGGATGGACAAGTTTAATAGTGTCCGGCAAATGTTATATTTTTTTCTGGGGTGAAATTCAATTGCCAAAATAGCAATACCATAAATCAGTGGTTTTAGCTGTGGCTGGCCAAGGTTAATAGTGTCCCTCAAAGGATTTATTAATTTCTGGGGTAAAATTCAATTGCCGAAATAGAAATACCGCAAATCTGGTTTCCAAGCAGGGGCTGGCCAAGTTTAATAGTGTCCAGCAAAGCATATATTTTATTCTGGGATTAAATTAAATTGCCAAAATAGCAATACCATAAATCAGTGGTTTCAGCTGTGGCAGGCCAAGTTTAATAGTGTCCGTAACATTTTAGATTTTGTTCTGGGGTGAAATTTCATTGCCAAAATAGCAATACAGTAAATCTGGTGTCCCAGCAGTGGCTGGCCAAGTTTAATAGTGTCCGTCAAAGGATTTATTATTTTCTGGGGTGAAATTCAGTTGCCAAAATAGAAAGACAGTAAATATGGTGTTCCAGCTGTGGCTGGACAATTTTAATAGTGTCCAGCAAAGGATATATTTTTTCTGGGGTGAAATGCAATTGCCAAAATAGCACTACCATAAATCAGTGGTTTCAGCTCTGGCTTTCCAAGTTGAATAGTGTCGGTCACAGGATTGATATTGTTCTGGGGTGAAATTTCATTGCCAAAATAGCAATAATGTAAATCTGGTGTCCCAGCAGTGGCTGGCCAAGTTTAATAGTTTCCGGCAAATGATATATATTTTTTTTCGGGGGTGAAATTCAATTGCCAAAATAGTAATACCATAAATCAGTGGTTTCAACTGAGGCTGGTCAAGTTTAATAGTGTCCGGCAAAGGATATATTTTTTTCTGGGGTGAAATTCAATTGCCAAAATAGCAATACCATAAATCAGTGGTTTTAGCTGTGGCTGGGCAAGTTTAATAGTGTCCCTCAAAGGATTTATTATTTTCTGGGGTGAAATTCAATTGCCGAAATAGAAATACCGCAAATCTGGTTTCCAAGGAGGGGCTGTCCAAGTTTAATAGTGTCCATCAAAGGATATATTTTTTTCTGGGGTTAAATTAATTTGCCAAAATAGCACTACCTTAAATCAGTGGTTTCAGCTGTGGCTGGCCAAGTTTTATAGTGTCGGGCAAAATATATATTATTTTCTGGGGTAAAATTCAATTGCCAAAATAGCAATACCGTAAATATGGTGTCCCAGCAGTGGCTGGCCAAGTGTAATAGTGTCCGGCAAATGCTTTATATTTTGTTCTGGGGTGAAATTCAATTGCCAAAATAGCAATACCATAAATCAGTGGTTTCAGTTGTGGTTGGCCAAGTTGAATAGTGTCCATCACAGGATAGATTTTGTTCTGGGGTGAAATTTAATTGTAAAATAGCAATACTGTAAATCATGTGTCCCAGGAGTGGCTGGCAAAGTTTAATAGTGTCCGTCAAAGGATTTATTATTTTCTTGGGAGAAATTCAGTTGCTATAATAGAAAGAAGGTGTGTCTGGTGTTCCCGTTGTGATTGGACAAGTTTCATAGTGTCCGGCAAAGGATATATTATTTTCTGCTGTGAAATTCAGTTGCCGAAATAGAAATACAGTAAATCTGGTGTTCCAGCTGTGACTGGACAAGTTTTTTTAGTGTCCGGCAAAGTATATATTTTGTTTTGGGGTGAAATTCAATTGCAAAAATAGCAATGCCGTAAATCTGGTGTCCCAGCAGTGGCTGGCCAAGTATAATAGTGTCCGGCAAAGGATTTATTTTTTTCTGGGGTGAAATTCAGTTGCCAAAATAGTAATACAGTAAATCTGGTGTACCAGCTATGACCGGACAAGTTTAATAGTTTCCGGCAAAGGATATATTTATTTCTGAGGTGAAATTCAATAGCCAATATAGCAATACCATAAATCTGGTGTCCCAGCAGTGGCATGCCAAGTATAATAGTGTCCGGCAAAGGTATTATTATTTTCTGGGGTGAAATTCAGTTGCCAAAATAGAAAGACAGTAAATCTGGTGTTCCAGCTGTGACTACATAAGTTTAATAGTGTCAGGCAAAGGTTATATTTTGTTCTGGGGTGAAATTCAAATGCCAAAATAGCAATACCGCAAATCTGGTGTCCCAGCGGTGACTGGCCAAGTTTAATAGTGTCCAGCAAAGGATTTATTATTTTCTGGGGTGAAATTAAGTTGCCAAAATGGAAATACAGTAAATCTGGTGTTCCAGCTGTGGATGGACTAGTTTAATAGTGTCCGGCAAATGCTTTATATTTTGTTCTGGGGTGAAATTCAATTGCCCAAAATAGCAATAATATAAATCAGTGGTTTCAGCTGTGGCTGGCCAAGTTGAATAGTGTAGGTCACGGGATTGATTTTGTTCTGGGGTGAAATTTCATTGCCAAAATAGCAATAATGTAAATCTGGTGTCCCAGCAGTGGCTGGCCAAGTTTAATAGTTTCCGGCAAAGGATATATATATTTTTTCTGGGGTGAAATTCAATTGCCAAAATAGCAATAACGTAAATCTGGTGTCCCAGCAGTGGCTGGCCAAGTGTAATAGTGTCCGGCAAATGCTTTATATTTTGTTCTGGGGTGAAATTCAACTGCCAAAATAGCAATACCATAAATCAGTGGTTTCAGTTGTGGTTGGCCAAGTTGAATAGTGTCCATCACAGGATAGATTTTGTTCTGGGGTGAAATTTCATTGTAAAATAGCAATACTGTAAATCATGTGTCCCAGGAGTGGCTGGCAAAGTTTAATAGTGTCCGTCAAAGGATTTATTATTTTCTGGGGAGAAATTCAGTTGCCATAATAGAAAGAAGGTGTGTCTGGTGTTCCCGCTGTGATTGGACAAGTTTAATAGTGTCTGGCAAAGGATATATTATTTTCTGCGGTGAAATTCAGTTGCCGAAATAGAAATACAGTAAATCTGGTGTTCCAGCTGTGACTGGACAAGTTTTATAGTGTCCGGCAAAGGATATATTTTGTTCTGGGGTGAAATTCAATTGCAAAAATAGCAATGCCGTAAATCTGGTGTCCCAGCAGTGGCTGGCCAAGTATAATAGTGTCCGGCAAAGGATATTTTTTTTTCTGGGGTGAAATTCAGTTGCCAAAATAGCAATACAGTAAATCTGGTGTACCAGCTGTGACCGGACAAGTTTAATAGTTTCCGGCAAAGGATATATTTTTTTCTGAGGTGAAATTCAATAGCCAATATAGCAATACCATAAATCTGGTGTCCCAGCAGTGGCATGCCAAGTATAATAGTGTCCGGCAAAGGTATTATTATTTTCTGGGGTGAAATTCAGTTGCCAAAATAGAAAGACATTAAATCTGGTGTTCCAGCTGTGACTACATAAGTTTAATAGTGTCAGGCAAAGGTTATATTTTGTTCTGGGGTGAAATTCAAATGCCAAAATAGCAATACCGTAAATCTGGTGTCCCAGCGGTGACTGGCCAAGTTTAATAGTGTCCAGCAAAGGATATATTATTTTCTGGGGTGAAATTAAGTTGCCAAAATGGAAATACAGTAAATCTGGTGTTCCAGCTGTGGATGGACTAGTTTAATAGTGTCCGGCAAATGTTATATTTTTTTCTGGGGTGAAATTCAATTGCCAAAATAGAAATAATATAAATCAGTGGTTTCAGCTGTGGCTGGCCAAGTTGAATAGTGTCCGTCACAGGATAGATTTTGTTCTGGTGTGAAATTTCATTGTAAAAATAGCAATACTGTAAATCTTGTGTCCCAGCAGTGGCTGGCCAAGTTTATTAGTGTCCGTCAAAGGATTTATTATTTTCTGGAGTGAAATTCAGTTGCCAAAATAGAAAGACAGTAAATCTGGTGTTTCAGCTGTGATTTGACAAGTTTAATAGAGTCCAGCAAAGGATATATCTTATTTTCTGCGGTGAAATTCAGTTGCCAAAATAAAAATACAGTACATATGGTGTTCCAAATGTGACTGGACAAGTCTAATAGTGTCCTGCAAAGGATATATTTTGTTCTGGGGTGAAATTAAATTGCCAAAATAGTAAAACCGTAAATCTGGTGTCCCAGCGGTGGCTGGCCAAGTTTAATAGTGTCCAGCAAAGGATTTATCATTTTCTGTGATTAAATTCAATTGCAAAAATAGCAATACCATAAATCAGTGGTTTCAACTGAGGCTGGTCAAGCTTAATAGTGTCCGGCAAAGGATATATTTTTTCTGGGGTGAAATTCAATTGCCAAAATAGCAATACCATAAATTAGTGGTTATAGCTGTGGCAGGCCAAGGTTAATAGTGTCCCTCAAAGGATTTATAATTTTCTGGGGTAAAATTCAATTGCCGAAATAGAAATACCGCAAATCTGGTTTCCAAGCAGGGGCTGGCCAAGTTTAATAGTGTCCCTAACATTTTAGATTTTGTTCTGGGGTGAAATTTCATTGCCAAAATAGCAATACTGTAAATCTGGTGTCCCAGCAGTGGCTGGCCAAGTTTAATAGTGTCCATCAAAGGATTTATTATTTTCTGGGGTGAAATTCAGTTGCCAAAATAGAAAGACAGTAAATATGGTGTTCCAGCTGTGGCTGGACAATTTTAATAGTGTCCAGCAAAGGATATATTTTTTCTGGGGTGAAATGCAATTGCCAAAATAGCACTACCATAAATCAGTGGTTTCAGTTGTGGCTGGCCAAGTTGAATAGTGTCGGTCACAGGATTGATTTTGTTCTGGGGTGAAATTTCATTGCCAAAATAGCAATAATGTAAATCTGGTGTCCCAACAGTGGCTGGCCAAGTTTAATAGTTTCCGGCAAAGGATATATATTTTTTTTCTGGGGTGAAATTCAATTGCCAAAAGAGCAATACCATAAATCAGTGGTGTTAGCTGTGGCTGGCCAAGTTTAATAGTGTCCGGCAAAGGATATATTTTTTTCCAGGGTGAAATTCAATTGCCAAAAGAGCAATACCATAAATCAGTGGTGTTAGCAATGGCTGGCCAAGTTTAATAGTGTCCCTCAAAGGATTTATTATTTTCTGGGGAAAAATTCAATTGCCGAAATAGAAATACCGCAAATCTGGTTTCCAAGCAGGGGCTGGCCAAGTTTAATAGTGTCCAGCAAAGGATTTATTTTTTTCTGGGGTGCAATTCAATTGCCAAAATATTAATACCGTAAATGTGGTGTTCCAGCTGTGAATGGACAAGTTTCATATTATCCTTCAAAGGATATATTATTTTCTGGGGTGAAATTCAGTTGCCAAAATAGCAATACATTAAATCTGTTGTTCCAGCTGTGACTGGACAAGTTTCATAGTGTCCGTCATAGGTTATATTTTGTTCTGGGGTGAAATTCAATTGCCAAAATAGCAATTCCATAAATTAGTGGTTTCAGCTGTTGCTGGCCAAGTAGAATAGTGTCCGTCACAGGTTAGATTTTGTTCTGGGTGAAATTTAATTGTAAAAATAGCAATCCTGTAAATCTTGTGTACCAGCAGTGGCTGGCCAAGTTTAATAGTCTTCGTCAAAGGATTTATTATTTTCTGGGGTTAAATTCAGTTGCCAAAATTGAAATACAGTAAATCTGGAGTTTCAGCTGTGAGTGGACAAGTTTCATAGTGTCCGTCATAGGATATATTTTGTTCTGGGGTGAAATTCAGTTGCCAAAATAGAAATACCATAAATCTGGTGGTTTCAGCTGTGACTGGACAAGTTTAATAGTGTCCGGCAAAGGATATATTTTATTCTGGGGTGAAATTCAATTGCCAAAATAGCAATGCCGTAAATCTAGTGGTTTCAGCTGTGGCTGGACAAGTTAAATAGTGTCCGCTCAAGGATAGATTTTGTTCTGCGGTGAAATTTCATTGCCAAAATAGCAATACTGTAAATCTGGTGTCCCAGCAGTGACTGGACAAGTTTAATAGTTTCCGGCATAAGGATATATATTTGTTTTGGGGTGAAATTCAATTGCCAAAATAGCAATACCGTAAATCTGGTGTCCCAGCAGTGGCTGGCCAAGTTTAATAGTGTCTGGCAAAGGATTTATTATTTTCTGTGGTGAAATTCAGTTGCAAACATAGCAATATCAGTAAATCTGGTGTTCCAGCTGTGACTGGACAAGTTTAATAGTGTCCGGCAAAGGATATATTTTTTTCTGGGTTTAATTCAATTGCCAAAATAGCAATACCATAAATCTAGTGGTCTCAGCTGTGGCTGGCCAAGTTTAATAGTGTCCGGCAAAATATATATTATTTTCTGGGGTGAAAATTCAATTGCCAAAATAGCAATAACGTAAATCTGGTGTCCCAGCAGTGGCTGGCCAAGTGTAATAGTGTCCGTCAAATGCTTTATATTTTGTTCTTTGGTGAAATTCAATTGCCAAAATAGCAATACCATAAATCAGTGGTTTCAGTTGTGGTTGGCCAAGTTGAATAGTGTCCATCACAGGATAGATTTTGTTCTGGGGTGAAATTTCATTGTAAAATAGCAATACTGTAAATCATGTGTCCCAGGAGTGGCTGGCAAAGTTTAATAGTGTCCGTCAAAGGATTTATTATTTTCTGGGGAGAAATTCAGTTGCCATAATAGAAAGAAGGTGTGTCTGGTGTTCCCACTGTGATTGGACAAGTTTCATAGTGTCCGGCAAAGGATATATTATTTTCTGAGGTGAAATTCAGTTGCAGAAATAGAAATACAGTAAATCTGGTGTTCCAGCTTTGACTGGACAAGTTTTATAGTGTCCGGCAAAGGATATATTTTGTTCTGGGGTGAAATTCAATTGCCAAAATAGCAATGCCATAAATCTGGTGTCCCAGCAGTGGCTGGCCAAGTATAATAGTGTTCGGCAAAGGATTTATTTTTTTCTGGGGTGAAATTCAGTTGCCTAAATAGCAATACAGTAAATCTGGTGTACCAGCTGTGACCGGACAAGTTTAATAGTTTCCGGCAAAGGATATATTTTTTTCTGAGGTGAAATTCAATAGCCAATATAGCAATACCATAAATCTGGTGTCCCAGCAGTGGCATGCCAAGTATAATAGTGTCCGGAAAAGGTATTATTATTTTCTGGGGTGAAATTCAGTTGCCAAATTAGAAAGACAGTAAATCTGGTGTTCCAGCTGTGACTACATAAGTTTAATAGTGTCCGGCAAAGGATATATTTTGTTCTGGGGTTAAATTCAATTTGCAAAATAGAAATACTGTAAATCTGGTGTTCCAGCTGTGACTGGACAAGTTTAATAGTGTCCGGCAAAGGATATATTATTTTCTAGGTGAAATTCAGTTGCCGAAATAGAAATACAGTAAATCTGGTGTTCCAGCTGTGACTGGACAAGTTTTATAGTGTCCGGCAAATGATATATTTTGTTCTGGGGTGAAGTTCAATTGCAAAAATAGCAATGCCGTAAATCTGGTGTCCCAGCAGTGGCTGGCCAAGTATAATAGTGTCCGGCAAAGGATTTAATTTTTTTCAGGGGTTAAATTCAGTTGCCAAAATAGCAATACAGTAAATCTGGTGTACCAGCTGTGACCGGACAAGTTTAATAGTTTCCGGCAAAGGATATATTTTTTCTGAGGTGAAATTCAATAGCCAATATAGCAATACCATAAATCTGGTGTCCCAGCAGTGGCATGCCAAGTATAATAGTGTCCGGCAAAGGTATTATTATTTTCTGGGGTGAAATTCAGTTGCCAAAATAGAAAGACAGTAAATCTGGTGTTCCAGCTGTGACTACATAAGTTTAATAGTGTCCGGCAAAGGATATATTTTGTTCTGGGGTTAACTTCATTTGCCAAAATAGCAATACAGCAAATCTTGTGTACCAGCAGTGTCTGGCCAAGTTTAATAGTGTCCGGCAAAGGATTTATTATTTCCTGGGGTGAAAGTTAGTTGCCAAAATAGAAATACAGTAAATCTAGTTTTCAAGCTGTGACTGGACAAGTTTAATAGTGTCCGGCAAAGGATTTATTATTTTCTGGTGTGAAATTCAGTTGCCAAAATAGAAATACAGTAAATCTGGTGTATCAGCTGTGACTGAACAAGTTTAATAGTGTCTGGCAAAGGATATATTTTATTATGGGGTGTAATTCAATTGCCAAAATAGCAATACCGTAAATCTGGTGTCCCAGCAGTGGCTGGCCAAGTTTAATAGAGTCCATCATAGGATATATTTTGTTCTGGGGTGAAATTCAGTTGCCAAAATAGAATTACAGTAAATCTGGTGTTCCAGCTGTGACTCGACAAGTGTCATAGTGTCCGTCATAGGATATATTTTGTTCTGGGGTGAAATTCAATTGCCAAAATAGCAATACCATAAATCAGTAGTTTCAGCTGTGGCAGGCCAAGTTTGATAGTGTCCGGCAAAGGATACATTTTTTTGTGGGGTTAGATTCAATTGCCAAAATAGCAATACTGTAAATCTGGTGTCCCAGCAGTGGCTGGCCAAGTTTAATAGTTTCCGGCAAAGGATATATATGTTTTTATGGGGTGAGATTCAATTGCCAAAATAGCAATACCATAAATCAGTGGTTGGCTGGCCAAGTTTACTAGTGTCCGGCAAAGGATTTATTATTTTCTGGGGTTAAACTTAGTTGCCAAAATAGCAATACCGTAAATCTGGTGTCCCAGCGGTGGCTAGCCAAGTTTAATAGTGTCCGTCCAAGGATTTATTATTTTCTGGGGTGAAAACAAGTTGCCAAAATAGCAATACCGTAAATCTGGTGTCCCAGCGGTGGCTGGCGAAGTTTAATAGTGTCCGGCAAAGGATTTATTATTTTCTGGGGTTAACTTCATTTGCCGAAATAGAAATACTGTAAACTTGTGTTCCAGCTGTGACTCGACAAGTTTAATAGTGAGTGGCTGGCCAAGTTTAATAGTGTACCTCAAAGGATTTATTATTTTCTGGTGTAAAAATTCAATTGCCAAAATAGTAATACCACAAATCTGGTGTCCCAGCAGGGGCTGGACAAGTAAAATAGTTTCTGGCAAAGGATTTATTATTTTCCTGGGTGAAATTCAGTTACAAAAATAGCAATACCGTAAATCTGGTGTTCCAGCTGTGACTTGACAAGTTTCATAGTGTCCGTCAAAGGATATATTAATTTCTGGGGTGAAATTCAGTTGTAAAAATAGAAATACTGTAAATCTGGTGTTCCAGCTGTGACTGGACAAGTTTCATAGTGTCCGTCAAAGGATATATTATTTTCTGCGGTGAAATACAGTTGCCAACATAGAAATACAGTAAATCTGGTGTTCCAGCTGTGACTGTACAAGTTTAATAGTGTCCAGCAAAGGATATATTTTATTCTGGGGTGAAATTAAATTGCCAAAATAGCAATACCATAAATCAGTGGTTTCAGCTGTGGCTGGCAAAGTTAAATTGTGTCCGTCACAGGATAGATTTTGTTCTGGGGTGAAATTTAATTGCCAAAATAGTTATACTGTAAATCATGTGTCCCAGCATTGGCTGGCCAAGTTTAATAGTGTCCGTCAAAGGGTTTATTATTTTCTGGGATGAAATTCAGTTGCCAAAATAGAAAGACAGTAAATCTGGTTTTCCAGCTGTGACTGGTCAAGTTCCATATTGTCCGTCATAGGTTATATTTTGTTTTGGGGTGAAATTCAATTGCTAAAATAGCAATACCGTAAATCTGGTGTCCCAGCAGTGGCTGACCAAGTTTAATACTGTCTGGCAAAGGATTTATTATTTTCTGTGGTGAAATTCAGTTACAAACATAGCAATATTGTAAATCTGGTGTTCCAGCAGTGACTGGACAAGTTTCATTGTGTCCGTCAAAGGATTTATTATTTTCTGTTGTGAAATTCAGTTACAAACATAGCAATATTGTAAATCTGGTGTTCCAGCAGTGACTGGACAAGTTTCATTGTGTCCGTCAAAGGATATATTTTTTCTGGGGTGAAATGCAATTGCCAAAATAGCAATACCATAAATCAGTAGTTTCAGCTGTGGCTGGCCAAGTTGAATCGTATCTGTCACAGGATTAATTTTGTACTGGGGTGAAATTTCATTGCAAAATAGCAATACTGTAAATCTGGTGTCCCAGCAGTGGCTGGCCAAGTTTAATAGTTTCCGGCAAAGGATATATTTTTTTTTCTGGGATGATATTCAATCGCCAAAATAGCAATACCATAAATCAGTGGTTTCAGCTCTGGCTGGCCAAGTTTAATAGTGTCCGGCAAAGGATCTATTATTTTCTGGGGTTAAATTCAGATGCCAAAATAGAACTACTGTAAATCTGGTGTTCCAGCTGTGGCTGGACAAGTTTAATAGTGTCCGGCAAAGGATAAATTTTGTTCTGGGGTTAAATTCAATTGCCAAAATAGCAATACCATAAATCTGGTGTCCCAGCAGTGGCTGGGCAAATATAATAGTGTCCGGTGAAGGATTTATTATTTTCTGGGGTTAAATTCAGTTGCCAAAATAGCAATACAGTAAATCTGGTGTTCCACCTGTGACTGGACAAGTTTCATAGTTTCCGTCATAGGATATATTTTGTTCTGGAGTAAAATTCAATTGACAAAATAGCAATACCATAAATCAGTGTTTTTAGCTGTGGCTGGCCAAGTTTAATAGTGTCCGACAAAGGATATATTTTTTCTGGGGTGAAATTCAATTGCCAAAATAGCAATACTGGAAATCTGGTGTCCCAGCAGTGGCTGGCCAAGTTTAATAGTGTCCCTCAAAGGAATTATTATTTTCTGGGGTTAAATTCAGTTGCCAAAATAGAAATACAAACATCACCCCCATGCGTATCATGGAAACTGTCTAAGCCTCAAGTTATGCAGCAGTCTCTTATGCTGTTTAAGGACTCTGCTGGCAGGGTTTCCCAAGGGAATCCACCTAGCCCTTCCCAGTGGTGGAAGACATAGATTGCACTTATACACACCCACTTATGTTTCCTGATGATGAGGACATGGGAATACCACCTCATCGGAGTCCGCACGTCTCTGATGATGACGAAACACAGGTGCCAACTGCTGCGTCTTTTTGCAATGTGCAGACCGAACAGGAGGTCAGGGAGGAAGACTATGTGGAAGACGATGCAGGGGACGTGATGTCCTGGACCCCACATGGAATGAAGGTTGTGCCACAGACTTTCATAGTTCAGAGGAAGAGGCAGTGGTGAGACCGAACCAACAGCGTAGCAAAAGAGGGAGCCGGGGTCAAAAGCAGAAAAGCAGCCTCCAAGAGAGTTTTCCAGCTACTGGCCACCGCCACCAGGGACCAAGCACCCCAAAGGCAGCTTCAAGAAGTTCCCTGGCATGTCACTTCTTTAAACAATGTGCTGACGACAAGAGTGGTTTGCACGCTGTGCCATCAGAGCCTGAAGCGAAGCATTAACGTTCTGAACCTTAGCAGAACCTGCATGACCAGGTATCTACTTGCAAAGCATGAACTGCAGTGGAGTAAACACCTTAAAAACAAGGAACTCACTCAGGCTCCCCCTGCTCCCTCTTCTGCTGCTGCCTCGGCCTCTTCCTCCGCCTCGGGAGGAATGTTGGCACCTGCTGCACACCAAACAGAGGATGTGCCACCAACACCACCACCTCCATCACCAAGCATCTCCACCATGTCATACAGCAACGTTCAGCTCTCCATCTCACAAACACTGGAGAGAAAGCGTAAATTCCCACCTACCCACCCTCGAGCCCTGGGCCTGAATGCCAGCATTTCTAAACTACTGGCCTTTGAAATGCTGTCATTCAGGCTGGTGGACACAAACAGCTTCAAACAGCTGATGGTGATTGCTGTCCAACAGTATGTTGTTCCCAGCCGCCACTACTTCTTCAAGACAGCCATTCCTTCCCTGCACAACCAATTATCCGATAAAATCAAGTGTGCACTGCGCAACACTATCTGTGGCAAGGTCCACCTAACCACAGATACATGGACCAATAAGCATGGCCAGGGACGCTATATCTCCCTAACTGCACACTGGGTAAATGTAGTGGCGGCTGGGCCCCAGGCGAAGAGTTCTTTGGCGCACATCCTTCCACCGCCAAGGATCGCAGGGCATCATTCTTTGCCTCCTGTAGCCTCCTCCTCCTACTCGGCTTCCTCCTCCTCTTCTTCCACCTGCTCATCCAGTCAGCCACACACCTTCACCACAAACTTCAGCACAACCCGGGAAAATGTCAGCAGGCCGTTCTGAAACTCATATGATTAGGGGACAGGCCCCACACCGCGCAGGAGTTGTGACGGGGTATTGAACAACAGACTGTCAAGTGGTTGCTGACGGTGGGCCTCAAGCCCGGCCTGCTGGTGTGCGATAATGGGCGAAATCTCGTCGCAGCTCTGGCACTAGTCGGTTTGACGCTCATCCCATGCCTGGCGCATGTGCTGAATTTGGTGGTGCAGAAGTTCCTTCACAACTACTCTTGACATGTCAGAGCTGCTGCATAAAGTGCGGGCCGTCTGTGCGCGCTTCCGGCGTTCACCTCCTGCCGCTGCTCGCTTGTCTGCGCTACAGTGTAACTTCGGCCTTCCCGCTCACTGCCTCGTATGCGACGTGCCCACCAGGTGGAACTCCACCTTGCACATGCTGGAGAGACTGTGCGAGCAGCAGCAGGCCATATTGGAGTTTCAGCTGCAGCACACACTGGTCAGTCGCACTGCAGAACAGCACCACTTCACCACCAATGATTGGGCCTCCATGCAAGACCTGTGTGCCCTGTTGCGCTGTTTCGAGTACTCCACCAACATGGCCAGTGGCGATGACACCGTTATCAGCGTTACAATACCACTTGTATGTCTCTTTGAGAAAACACTTAGGGCGATGATGGAAGAGGAGGTGGCCCTGGAGCACGAGGAGTAGGAAAGGGGTCATTTTTAGCACTTTCAGGCCAGTCTGTTAGAAGTGGCTCAGAGGGAGGTTTTTTGCAACAGCAGAGGCCAGATACAAATGTGTCCAGCCAGGGCCCACTACTGGAGGACGAGGAGGATGAGGAGTAGGTGGAGGAGGATGAGGATGAAGCAGGTTCACAGCGGGGTGACACCCGACACAGCTCAGGCCCATCACTGGTTGCGTTGCTGGGGGTATACGGAAGACGATGACGATCCGCCTCCCACAGAGGACAGCTTGTCCTTACCTCTGAGGAGGTGTCACAGCCAGCTCCTCTGAGGGCAGGTTTAGCATGGCAGAAATGTGGAAAAGTTTTGTCTCCACGCCACAGCTAACTGCACCACCACTTGATACGGAACGTGTTAGCAGGAGGCAGCATTTCACTAACATGGTTGAACAGTACGTCTGCACACCCCTCCACATACTGACTGATGGTTCTGCCCCATATAACTTCTGGGTCTCCAAATTGTCTACATGGCCAGAGTTAGCATTTTATGCCTTGGAGGTGCTGGGCTGCCCGGCGGCCAGCGTTTTGTCTGAACGTGTATTCATCACAGCAGGGGGCGTCATTACTGACAAACGCAGCTGCCTGTCCACAGCCAATGTGGACAAGCTGACATTCATAAAAAGAACCAGGCATGGATCCCACAGGACCTGTCCCTCCCTTGTGCAGAATAGACATTTATAACTGCCTCCCCCTCAACCATGCATTCTTATACTCCAGGGCACTTCTTTATTGAATCCTAATTTTTTTAACTTTACCATAATCTTGCGGTGCAAACTAAAGTTGAATGAACCTATCCTCAATCTTGGCGCCGGGGCCAAAATAACTGAAAGTGGCCTGTTACAATGGTGGGTGACACGAAGCCTGAACCTCTGCCATGCGACCTCTCTCCTTTGTCTGGGTGCTGGGGCCTAAGTAACTGAAAGTGGCCCTCTCCAGTGGTGGTTGATATGACGCATGATTCCTTGCTGTGGGACCTCTCTCCTCTGTCTGGGTGTTGGGGCCTAAAAACTGAAAGTGGCCTTCTCCAGTGGTGGGTAATATTACGCATGATTCCTTGCTGTTGGACCTCTCTCCTCTGTCTGGGTGCTGGTGCCTAAAAACTGAAAGTGGCCTTCTCCAGTGGTGGGTGATATGACGCATGATTCCTTGCTGTGGGACCTCTCTCCTCTGTTTGGGTGCTGGGGCCTAAATAACTGAAAGTGGCCTTCTCCAGTGGTGGGTGATATGACGCATGATTCCTTGCTGTGGGACCTGTCTCCTCTGTCTGGGTGGTGGGGCCTAAAAAACTGAAAGTGGCCTTCTCCGGTGGTGGGTGATATGACGCATGATTACTTGCTGTGGGACCTCTCTCCTCTGTCTGGGTGCTGGGGCCTAGATAACTGAAAGTGGCCTTCTCCAGTGGTGGGTGATATGACGCATGATTCCTTGCTGTGGGACCTGTCTCCTCTGTGTGGGTGGTGGGGCCTAAAAAACTGAAAGTGGCCTTCTCCAGTGGTGGGTGATATGACGCATGATTCCTTGATGAGGGACCTCTCTCCTCTGTCTGGGTGCTGGGGCCTAAATAATTGAAAGTGGTCTTCTCCAGTGGTGGGTGAAATGACGCCTTATGTCTTGCTGTGGGACCTCTCTCCTCTGTCTGGGTGCTGGGGCCTAAATAACTGAAAGTGGCCTTCTCCAGTGGTGGGTGATATGACGCATGATTCCTTGCTGTGGGACCTCTCTCCTCTGTCTGGGTGCTGGGGCCTAAAAAACTGAAAGTGGCCTTCTCCAGTGGTGGGTGATATGATGCATGATTCCTTGCTGTGGAACCTCTCTCCTCTGTCTGGGTTCTGGGGCCGAAATAACTGAAAGTGGCCTTCTCTAGTGGTGGGTGCAATGAAGCATGATTCCTTGCTGTGGGAGCTCTCTCCTCTGTCTGGGTGCTGGGGCCTAAATAACTGAAAGTGGCCTTCTCTAGTGGTGGGTGAAATGACACATGATTCCTTGCTGTAGGACCTCTCTCTCTGTCTGGGTGCTGGGCCAAAATAACTGAAAGTGGCCTTTTCCAGTGATGGGTGATATGACGCCTTATTCCTTGCTGTGGGACCTCTCTCCTCTGTCTGGGTGCTGGGGCCAAAATAACTTAAAGTGGCCTTCTCCAGTGGTGGGTGATATGACGCATGTTTCCTTGC
Source organism: Bufotes viridis (assembly GCA_033119425.1). Classification (NCBI taxonomy): domain Eukaryota; kingdom Metazoa; phylum Chordata; class Amphibia; order Anura; family Bufonidae; genus Bufotes; species Bufotes viridis. The sequence continues at coordinate 20,389 of JAKVIS010001784.1, forward strand.
TGTGGGACCTCTCTCCTCGGTCTGGGTGCTGGGCCGAAATAACTGAAAGTGGCCTTCTCCAGTGGTGGGTGATATGACGCCTTATTCATTGCTGTGGGACCTCTCTCCTCTGTCTGGGTGCTGGGGCCGAAATAACTGAAAGTGGCCTTCTCTAGTGGTGGGTGAAATGACGCATGATTCCTTGCTGTGGGACCTCTCTCCTCTGTCTGGGTGCTGGGCTAAAAATAACTGAAAGTGGCCTTCGCCAGTGGTGGGTGATATGACGCATGATTCCTTGACTCCGCAGTGTGGGAGATGCAGTGCTCTGGAATGAGGGTGGCGATAGGTGTCCCAATGGCTGGCGGGATGCGGTGCTACCAGGGAGCCCGGATCCTCTTTTCTTCTTTGGGGGACAGTGGAGGAGGCCAGGCAGCGTCCATGGACGGCGGCAGTCACTCCACGGGGGACCAGGAAAGCGCAATGCTGACCTGCGTCCCCATCTGTAAGAAAAATAACAAACAGGAGTAGCAGTGTCATCCTCCTTCTACAGACACTAAGCAAAGACTGAAGTTCTCCTGCTGGAGCCTGGGGGTATAGCCCAAGGAGGAGGAGCTTCGTTTGTTGCATAGTGTCCCTCCTAGTAATACCTCTAGGCTATACCCATGGTCTGTGTCCCCCAATGGAATGCCCGAGAAAATACATATATAGACTTACAGGTCTGCCCCCGGTGGTGGTGTTTCTGCTTTTTTCTTTTCAAAAAGGTCCCCCAGTTTGTCCGCAGTGGACCCCATAATATTCCGCGCCTTATATGTAAATAAGCTTATTCGGCTCAACTGGGCGGGCTCCTGAATTTCTCCCAGGCATGGTTTTCTTCTCCCTGGCACGGAGCGAGTCCAATCAGCGCACCCCGTACTTATCAAGGGAGAAGAAGCTCGAGTTCTCGCAAGAACTCAAGCGATTTCACACATCCTGAGCCGGCGCCATCTTGGATTCCCCGGGGATGCGCTTCGTGGCAGGGAGAAGAAATCCACGCCCAGGAGAACTTCTGGAGTCCGCCCAGTTTAGCTGAATCGGCTCATTTACATATGAGGCACAAAATATTATGGGGCCACTGCGGACTAACCGGGGGACCTTTTGAAAAAAACAAAAGCAGAAACACCACCACCGGGGGCAGACCTGTAAGTCTATATGTATTAAGCAAATATATTGCTGTATTAGTGGGAGTGGAGGCTGATTACAAGGCTATTTATATGCACCTGTGGGCTTAGGCTGGCTGATTACTAGGCTATTTATAGGCACCTGTGGGCCCAGGTTGACGCCGATTGAGCTGATTTCACCCACCCACCCACCCACACCATCTTACAGTCACTTCATATTAGGGTGGCCCCCTTTAGGCTGCCCTACCGCAGCAGTTATGGCATAATTCTACTGCTTGTTGTAGATAGGGTTAGATAGGTTAGGTACACCTTTCTGACAGCCGATCCGACCACAAATGTATTTTACTAAGCATTTTCCCGTGAAAGGTCCTCTTTAAACAACCTGAAAGTAACCTCTTGTCTCTATTACAGGACTTTAAAAGTTTATCTGGGCACATGATCAACTGGGATAAAACAGAAACCCTATTTCATAAAGATCCAGCCCAACCACATTGCGCCACCCAGTCCCCATTGCAATAGCATCATCAGTGTATCTATTCTGACAGGATTGAATCCCCAGGTAAACATAACCCACTCCTAATGAGCACCTGGAAAGGAGGGCAGAAGATTGAAGGGGGTTGAGTTCTGTGAAGGTCATAGTTAAAATGGCGAGGTGCTGTGGAGGTCATTGTTAAGGGGGTGGGGAGCTGTGATGTGACTGACATGTTTCATTTCTATGCTGGAGAGGGTAGGGTCAGAGAGCCTCATCAGACTCATTGCTGGCTAGTGCTGCACAGCTCTGCATGGTAGTACTCTGGGGGAGAGTTATCATCTCTCTTGTGCCTGAAAAGAGGCGTTAAAAAGCCAAAGGTATGACTTTTCAACTGTGACTTTTTTTTAAATTGTCACATATATCAGTTTTACACTGCCTCCATCACCTTCCCTTAAGGAGGCATGACAAGGATGTGAAATGGGGCGTGGCCAGCCCCCCCAACAAATTTATATTAGTTTACGTCAGTTTTCTGAAGCAAGTAATCTATTGCAGTTCTGAGCTGTTGTAGATTTCTGTTTAGGCACATAGACTGCTGGAGGATGCACCAAATTTAGGACAAAGCCTGTGTCTCATAGTAAATTAGGTACATTCCTCCACAAGTGCAGGGGATATCAAGACCGGCAGAGGAGGGGCTAATCTTAATAATTCTCCTGCTATAAGTACTGACTGAAATCAGTGAGTCTTTCACTACACTATGATTCCCTCAGTAAGGACAACTTAGTACAGGTGACAGGTTCCCTTTAATTGAAACTATACCGCTTATTTGATATGGCAAACTATTATATTATATGGTGAGGTGATAATTCTAAATCCTGAGGTAGAGGAAAATACCACAGCTCCCACTAGTAAATCCACAGTCAGTAGTATACAGTGAGCAGCCTTTCTTTATAATTTCTGACTATTATCTGAAGAACATTAATCCACTGTAGTGGATTCAAACTTCTGGTTAGAGTAAATCTTTGTTTGTTCAGTAGTCTTGTGGAATAGGTATTGGGGCTCTAATTTTGCAAAAAGTCTGTGTTGTTTTTCATATTATTTGTAATTAAGAACCAAGGCATATTTGAAAGTCTGAAATGTATCTGTCTATATGCTATATACAAGCTGGTCTTACTATTGCAATATGTTTTTATTATTATGTCTATAGACTAGCACATTGCAAAATTAAACAATAACTAACTAAAAGAAACTGATTGATAAAAAACAGCATGGGTTTACTTCAGGGAGATCATGTCAAACTAATCTTATTGACTTTTTGATTGGGTGACTAAAATAATAGATGGCGGAGGTGCAGTAGACACCGCTTATCTGGACTTTAGTAAGGCATTTGATACTGTCCCACATAGAAGGCTTATCAATAAACTGCAGTCTTTGAGCTTGAGCTCACATATTGTTGAATGGATTAGGCAGTGGCTGAAGGACAGAAAACAGAGGGTTGTAGTCAATGGAGTATATTCAGACCATGGTATTGTTACCAGTGGGGTACCTCAGGGATCTGTTCTGGGACCCATATTGTTTAATATCTTTATCAGCGAAATTGCAGAAGGCCTCAATGGTAAGGTGTGTCTTTTTGCTGATGACACAAAGATTTGTAACAGGGTTGATGTTCCTGGAGGGATACACCAAATGGAAAGGATTTAGGAAAACTAGAGGAATGGTCAAAAATCTGGCAACTAAAATTTAATGTCGATAAGTGCAAGATAATGCACCTGAGGCGTAAAAACCCAAGAGCAGAATATAAAATCAGTGATACAGTACTAACCTTAGTATCTGAGGAAAGGGATTTAGGGGTCATTATATCAGACAACCTAAAGGTGGGCAGACAATGTCATAGAGCAGCAGGGAATGCCAGCAGAATGCTTGGGTGTATAGGGAGAGGCATTAACAGTAGAAAGAGGGAGGTGCTCGTGCCGCTCTACAGAGCACTAGTGAGACCTCATTTGGAGTATTGTGTGCAGTACTGGAGACCATATCTGCAGAAGGATATTGAAACTTTGGAGAGAGTTCAGAGAAGAGCTACTAAACTAGTACATGGATTGCAGGACAAAACTTACCAGGAAAGGTTAAAGGACCTTAACATGTATAGCTTGGAAGTAAGAAGAGACAGAGGGGATATGATAGAAACTTTTAAATACATAAAAGGGAATCATCACGGTAAAAGAGGAGAGAATATTTAAAAGAAGACAAACTGCTACAAGAGGACATAGTTTTAAATTAGAGGGGCAAAGGTTTAAAAGTAATATCAGGAAGAATTACTTTACTGAGAGAGTAGTGGACGCATGGAATAGCCTTCCTGCAGAAGTGGTAGCTGCAAATACAGTGAAGGAGTTTAAGCATGCATGGGATAGGCATAAGGCCATCCTTCATATAAGATAGAGCCTGGGGCTATCCATAGTATTAAGCATATTGGGCAGACTAGATGGGCCAAATGGTTCTTATCTGCCGACACATTCTATGTTTCTAAACTGAAAATAGCTTATGGTATTAAATGTTTCGTCAACCCGAACTATATAATATCACTTATGCTCTGAGCATTTATTAGAGCTATGAGAGTGCTAAAATATCTACTAACCTTGACGTTCTCAGAATTTCTGCATGTTTAAATAAACATTTCGTACCACCGGCTGTGCAAAAATTATTTTTATTTTATAATTGTTTTTAATTTAATTAATTTCCATTATTAAAGTATCAGTAATCACCCCTTTTTAATTCAATGTCTCATTTTGAAATTAATATAAAATATTTAGAATAATATAGATGTATTTCTTGTCCAGTAGAATAAAGTATAGAAGTGTTTTACAGGCAACTTTAAAGGCAATTTTTTTATTTTTTATTGCATTGTACTTATATTGAGCTAAAAATAGTTTTCAATTTTCAGTAGATTTTGGGAAAGTATAGGTAAACTAACACAACATCCCTACTGGGTCCCACCTACCCATTAAATCGTTAATTTCTAACGATAATTTGTTTTCCTTAGTCCTAACAGCAGCACAGATGGGGGTTAACCACCCCCGTGGACTGGCAGGACCGGCGGAATGTTTAATGAGCCCAAGACTAATAACTCAATTTAACAATTAAGTATCTCCTTAAAAGGAGGAAGTCAACCCCAGCCCACTGTGTTTATAGCAAGAAAAAACTAGACTTACTAGGGTGGGAATAGGTGCTGCTGTTAGGACTAAGGAAAACAAATTATCGTTAGAAATTAACGATTCCCTTACGTCCTACCAGCAGCACAGATGGGGAGATAGCAAGAAAAAACCCTAGGAGGGCCTTCCTGCCTGGCAGAACTAAGAAAAGTCTGCCCAAAGGCCGAAAACTCAGCTAGACTGGCATCTAGTCTATAATGGGAGATGAATGTCGATTCAGAGCTCCAGGAGGCAGCTTTGCAAATCATGTTGAGAGGCAGAAGACTCCTCTCGGCAAAAGAAGTAGCCACAACTCTAGTAGAGTGGGCCTTCACAAATCCCGGAGGGTCCAGAGATTGTGGAAACAAAGGATTCCTTAATAGCCTCCTCAATCCACCGACTGATGGAAGGTTTGGATGCCTTATAGCCTTTAAACTTACCGGCAACAGGATTAGCAGATTCTCATCTTTCCTGAACTCCTTGATCTATCCACATAGATCCGGAGACATCTCGAGACGTCCAGAGGATGTCTAGCAGGTTCCTAGGAGGAGGTGGTAGATGTCGACAGAACCGGGAGGAATATCACCTGGTTGATGTTCTGGAAGGAAGGAACTTTAGGCCTACAATACGGGAGGAATCTAAGAAGGTCCCGGTCATGTAAGAATAGGGCTCATGTGCTGAGAGAGCTTGAAGCTCAGAGACCCTCTTGGCCAAAGTCACTGCAAGGAGAAACACAAACTTCCAAGTGACGAACTTGATGTCCACCTCCTCTAACGGTTCAAAGGGGGGAGATGCTAACCCCTGAGAACTACTGAAAACCCATTGAAAAAAGGGGTCTCAGTACTGTAGGCTTTAATCTTTCAGCTCCTTTAAGGAACCGCTTGATCAGCGGGTCCTGAGAAAAAAGCCTGTTAAGGCAAGCTGAGATGGCTGAAACTTGAATCTTCAGAGTAAAAGGGCAAGGCCTCTATCAAGGCCGTTTTGCAGGAACTGAAGGATAGCGGAGAGGGGCGGATCTGCAGACGCCTCCTCAGTTGAGGTACAACAGGATGAGAATATCCTCATAATACAAGAGTAGGCTCTCTTGGTAGGGTCCGCTCTAGAATGAGACAGCGTTCTCAGGACCGACTCTGAAAGCCCTTCTATCCCGGGAAGGGACTGATCAACCTCCAGGCTGTCAGGTTGAATCTGTGCAGATCTGAGCAGAGGTGAGTGTCCCACGACACTAGGGTCTGCTGTGGGGGGAGCCTCCAATATTGTCCTCGACTCAACTGGGTGAGCTAGGTAAACCAGGATCTCTTCGGCCAAAACAGTATGATGGCTATCACCGAGGCCTGATCCTGACGGATTTTCATCAATACCCTCGGTTAATGGAAAAGGGAGGGAAGATTTAAGCCAGCCTGAACCTCCAGGATATTGACAGAGCGTCTAACGCCAGGGGGTTGTCCTCCCTGTAGAGGGAGCAGAACCTCTCCACCTTGGCATTGAACCTTGTTGCCATGAGACCCACCTCTGGCATACCCACTTGAGGACTATCTGCTTGATTCTCCGGATGTAAAGACCACTCTACCGACGGAAGACCGCGGCTCAGCCGCTATCATATTGAGGGAGCCTTGGATGTGGATCGCAGATAAGTGGGAAGGTACAACTCTGTCTAATCCAGAATCACCCGATCTCTGACAAGAGGGAAGTGATCTTGTGCCTCCCTGCTGGTTGATGTAAAGTACCGCAGTCACATTGTCTGACTGGACTTTCACCGCTTTGCCCCGGATCTGAGGGGCTAAGTGAAGGAGGGTTAGCCGGATAGCCTGAATCTCGTGGAGATTGGATGAAAGAAGCCACTCCTGAGGAAACCAGGTCCCGTGAACTGGAGTGTCGTCTAGGTGAGCGTCCCAGCCTACTTAGGACGCATCTGTAGTCAATATGACCCAGACTGGCTGGGTCATAGACTTCCGTCTAAAAGATGGCACCACCATCTGAGGGAATACCGAGTTTGCCAAGTCAGGGAGCACAGGGAGTTTAGCCCAGCAGGGCTGCCATTCCAGTAGGAGATTACCTCCGACTGTAGAGGCGGAGGTGCCATAGAGCCAAGGGACTGCTTCCGCAGACACTGACATGAGCCCCAACATCTTCATGAGAGTCCGGATTGGAACTCGCCGGGAAGGGAACTTGCCGTGTTCTGAACCCGGAATCTTCTTTCTGGAGTCAACTGGAGCGACATCCCAGCGGAGTCGGTTATGAAGCCTAGATATCTTACTGAAGTCGACGGGCTCATGTTCGACTTCTACCAGCTGATGATCCAACCTAGGTGGAACAGAAAGGAGATTGTTACCTGAAGAAGTTGGGTTAGGACCGCTAGAGCAGAGGCTTTCAAAGCCAGTCGTCCAGATAAGGAATGATGGTCAGTCCTTGAAGCCTCAAAGCCGCCACCACAGAACCACCACCTTGGTAAAATTGTGAGGGGCAGAAGAAATGCCAAAGAGAAGGGCAACAGAAGATGCTTGACGACACCGGACACCTGGACTGTGATCCTGATATACTTCCTGGAACCAGGATGGATCGGGATGTGCAGATATGCATTCTTGAGTTCCAGGGTTGCCATCACGTCTCCAGGATTGACGACGTGAACTACTGACCTGATGGTTTCTACACGAAACTTCACCTTCCTTATAAATCGATTGAAATATCTCAGATCGATAATCATCCGGAGATCTCCTGAAGTCTTGGGAACCAGAAAAACTGGTGAATAGATCCCTAGGCCCCGTTCTCCAGCCGGAACCTCCTCCAGAGCCCTTTTGCAAATGTAGTCCTGAATGTACGCCTCTAGGATCGCCTCCTTGGCAGCTTGTAGAAGGTTGATCTTGACAAACCTGTCCAGTGGAATAGAGGTGTTGTTGTTGTTGACTAAATAACCGTTGAAAATGATATTCAGGACCCAGGATCTCTTGGATCCATTCTTCTCAGAGGTGGGAGAGATGACTCCCGACGGGTACATGAAGCTTATTGGCAAGACGGCAGGAGTAACGGGAATTAAGCAAGAGCCTCAAAGAGGCCCGTAGTCAGGAGGTGGATTTTCCATCCTTGGCTCCTCCAAATGGAATATGGGCCGCCGATCTCAGGGCCATGCTATATATAGGCCCCTGACATTATTTATACTCAGTTAGATCACTATATAGTATCGGGTGCTACCCTCTACTGTATTAAACTATTCCTCAAATCGATAGCACAACACCAAAATTTAATAAAACAATATTATTTTATTAGAGATTCTTTAAAATTACAACCAATTTAAATTAAGGAAACCATTCTTACAAAACGCCATCCTTCCTGCATTATTATCAAATGAGAGACTGGTAATACTTGTAACAAATGATCTATCAATGTACCCTCCTTATAATCCACTATACCGATAGTTACTGTGGTCTGGGAGACAAATACGCCCACTGGCTTCTGGAGTCTTCCTACACTAAACCACACCTATCCTAGGCATAATTACATAAAATATTGAAACATCAGGCAACTGCTCTCACGATTCTTTGCAATCCGCAGGAATGCTTCACGCGCGCGCTCGCGCATTCGCTCGGCCAGGAGGAGAGAGGCTTAACACGCCGAAACGCGCGTAGAGGGGACGCCATTCCGCGTGGATTTAGCAAGAGAATCATTGAGGGTACGTTGCCTGATGTTTTACATATTTTATGTATTATGCCTAGGATAGGTGTAGTTTAGTGTAGGAAGACTCCAGAAGCCGGTGGGCTTATTTGGTCTCCCAGACCACAGTAACTATCGGTATAGTGGATTATAAGGAGGGTACATTGATAGATCATTTGTTACAAGTATTACCAGTCTC
>JAKVIS010001785.1:0-28843 GCA_033119425.1 Bufotes viridis
TTGCAAGATCTGGGAATATGAGAGCTATGTCTTTGGTGATCAAAAAACAATCTGGGCTTTTTTCAAAAAATCCATGCCACTTTCATTTTTAATAGCTTGTTTATTTTTAACCATCATTATTGATAGCCCATACCATGCAAGATGTTTTTTCACTTTTCGCAAATAAAAAAATTTTTTGATTTTTTACGGATTCTAAAATATTTTTTTAAATAGATTATTATATTTAACAGACAATCACAGAGGGGCTATATACCAAAAACAGAAATGTGCAGAGTCAACTTCAGCTGATCCACACAAGCAGCTCCCAGTCATACAAACAACACCAGCATGCAGGCAGCTAACCACCACCTGTATGCAAAACTAGCAACCACACACCTCAGGTTCAAACCTCATGTTGGATATGCTATTGCCAGGACTAGCTCTCATCTGATTGATAGCCAGAAAGTATGAAAATTGCTGTAATTAATACTGGATGGCTTGAGGAAGCTGCACCCCAAGATCATTATCATTAGGGTGATAAATATGTTGAATTTATTTATGCCAGCTAACTCTTCTCTCACTGCATAGCTTGGCTGCATAAACATTTTCAACTTTCTAATTGTCCTAATATTATATCAAATTTCCTTTCTATACTGTTTTGTCAGGTAAACTCATTTGCATAAACATGAATATGGAAATAATAGGCATGTACTTTTTCAGCCTAAAAAAGCAGACTCTGCTAGTTTGCATCTCCTTCTCATATTCAAGTTTATGCAAATTAGTTTATAACACAACAGTATAGAAATGTTATAGAATATAATATTAGGACAATTAGAAAACGGAAAAATTTTATGCAGCCCTCCTAAACAGTGAGAAAAGAGTTAGCTGGCATCAAAAGACATGTACAATTTTGTCACCTAATGATAATGATCTAGGCTCATAGGTCCCCAGAAGCCATCCAATTTTAAATCAAGCAATTTTGAGGCTTGTTAGCCTCTAGTCATGAGAGCAGAGGTTTGAGGTACTTCATTGTGCTTCAGGCTGCTATTGTAGGTCTGACTAACTGTGCTTGTCCCATGGATGGTTTGCTGGCTTGCACATATCCTGGTTTATGATTACTTTTGATTATAGCTGCATTGAAATACTGGGTTGAGTATCTGCTTTTGGATTCCTGGAGCAGGTAGGGCTGGTTTTGCACGGGTGCTAAGTTCCATTCAGTGCTAGCAAAGAACTTTGATTGGAAGGAAGGCAGGTGCATTCTCATTATGCCAACTCAAAAATGCATAAGAGGTATGAGTATCTCATGGGAGTGGTGAGTTCTGCAGGCACTGTCCTGCAGTCTGCACTAGTGTTGAGCTCGAATATTCTAATCACAAATATTGTACTGGTAATTATTGTCACTTTGAGAGTTTGCAAGATCCAGAATATGGAGCTATATCTTTGGTATCAAAGAACAATCTGGGCTTTTTCATCCTTTTTATGCTATCTTTCATCCATACCATTTATTTTTAATAGTTATTATTTTACTCATTAATAAACCCATATTAAAGATGTTTTTTACTTTTCACAAATAAAAAAATTTTTAGATTTTTACAGTTCTAAAATATTTTTAAATAGATTATTATATTTAACAGACAATCTACAGAGGCTATATACCAAAAAACAAATATGTACAGAGTCAACAACCAATCCACAGAGCCAGCTACAGTCAACCGGCAATGCCTTACAGCATATAGCCACCTCAGTTAGAACCTCATTGGATATGCTATTGCCGGGACTAGCTCTCATCTGATTGATAGCCAGAAAGTGTGAAAATTGCTTGAGTGTACTGGATGGCTTGAGGGACTGCACCCCAAGATCATTATCATTAGGGTGATAAATATGTTAATTTATTTATACCAGCTAACTCTTCTCTGCTGCCATAAGCATTGGCTCCATGCATTTTCAGCTTTCTAATTGTCTAATATTATATCAAATTTCCTTTCTGCTACTGTTTTGTCAGGTAAACTCATTTGCATAAACATGAATATATGGAAATAATAGGCATGTACTTTTTCAGCCTAAAAGAAAAGCGACTCTGCTAGTTTGCATCTCCTTCTCATATTCAAGTTTATACAGAGTTGGTTTATAACACAACGTATAGAGATTTTATAGAATATAATATTGGGACAAATAACAGAAAGATTTTATACAGCCCTCTGTATAGTGAGAAAAGAGTTCAGCTGGCATCAAAAGACATGTACAATTTTTGTCACCTAATGATAATGATCTAGGACACTGGGTCTCCGAAGCCATCAATTTAAATCAAGCAATTTTGAGGCTTTTGCCTTTAGTCACATGAGACAGGGTTTGAGTACTTCACTTGTGCTTCAGGCTGCTGTTAGCAGGTCTGCTAACTGTACTTGTCCCATGGATAGTTTACTGAGCTTACGTACTAGTTTATGGTACCTTTGATTATAGCTGTGCAAATACTGGGTTGAGTATCTGCTTTTGGATTCCTGGAGCTGGTAGGGGCAGTTGCACAGGTGCTAAGTTCATTCAGTGCTAGCAAAGAACTTTGATTGGAAGGCAGGTGCATTCTCATTATACCAACTCCAAAAATGCATAAAGGTATGGTATCTCATGAGAGGTGGTGAGTTGCAGACTATACTGATCTGCACTAGTGTTGAGCTCGAATATTCTAATCACAAATTTGTATTGGTAATTATTGTCACTTTGAGAATTTGCAAAGATCTAGAATATAGAGCTATATCTTTGGTAATCAAAAACAATCTGGGCTTTTTCATCCTTTTTATACTATCTTTCATCCATACGTTTATTTTTATGGTTATTATTTTGCCATCATTAATAGACCCATATTAAAGATGTTTTTTACTTTTACAATAAAAAATTTTTAGATTTTTTACAGTTCTAAAATATTTTTAAATAGATTATTATATTTAACAGACAATCACAGAAGAGGCTATCTGCCAAAAACAAATGTACAGTCAACAACAATCCACAAGAGCAGCTACAGTGTAGCAACACTCTTACAATAACCACACCTCAGGTTAAACCTCATTGGATATACTTTGCCAGGACTAGCTCTCCATCTGAGTTGATAGCCAAGAAAGTATGAAGGCTGCTAATTAGTACTGGATGAGCTTGAGGGAGACTCACCTCAAGATCATTATCATTAGGGTGATAAATATATTAATTTATTTATGCCAGCTAACTCTTCTCTCACTACATAAACTTGGCTGCATAAACATTTTCAACTTTCCTAGTGTCCTAATATTATATCAAATTTCCTTTCTACTGTTTTGTCAGAGTGAACTCATTTATAAACATGAATATGGAAATAATAGGCATGTACTTTCAGCCTAAAAAAGCAGACTCTGCTAGTTTGCATCTCCTTCTCATGTTCAAGTTTATGCAGATGTCGTTTATCTACACAGTATATGAAATGTTATAGAATATATAATGTTGGACAGTTGCAAGAAGACTTTTATGCAGTCACTCCTATAAAGTGAGAAAGAGTTGAACTGGCATCAAGACATGTGATTTTGTCACTCAATGATAATGATCTGGAACACGGGTCCCCGAAGCACATCAATTTAAGTCAGGCAATTTGAGGCTTATTGCCTTTAGTCGTATGAGACAGGGTTTGGATACTTCATTTGTTAGCTCAGGCTAGCTGTTGTGAGGTCTGCTAACTCGTACTTGTCCCATGGATGAGTTTACTGGCTTGCACATACTTAGTTTATGAGTGCTTTGATTATAGCTTGCATTGAAATACTAGGTTGGTATCTGCTTTGGATTCCTGGAGCAGGTTAGGGCAGTTGCATGAGTGCTAAGTTCATTCAGTGCTGTAAGAGACTTTGATTGGAAAGGCAGTGCATTCTCATTTTACTAACTCAAAAATGCATAAAAGGTATGGTATCTCATTGAGAGGTGGTGAGTTGCAGGCAGCTATACTGATCTGCACTAGATGTTGAGCTCGAATATTCTAATCACAAATTTGTATTGGTAATTATTGTCACTTTGAAAATTTGCAAAGATCTAGAATATAGAGCTATATCTTTGGTAATCAAAAACAATCTGAGGCTTTCTTCATCCTTTCATACTATCTTTCATCCATACCATTTATTTTTAATAGTTATTATTTTGCATCATTAATAAACCCATATTAAAGATGTTTTTTTACTTTTCACAAATAAAAATTTTGAGATTTTTTACGGATTCTAAATATTTTAAATAGATTATTATATTTAACAGACAATCACAGAGAGGCTATATGTCAAAAAACGAAATGTACAAGTCAGCAGCCAATCCAAGACAGCTACAGTCAACAAACCTTGCAATAACCACACCTCAGTTAAACCTCATTGGATTACTATTGCCAGGACTAGCTCTCATCTGATTGATAGCCAGAAAGTATGAAAATTGCTTAGTAATACTGGATGAGCTAGGGGGCTACACCTCAGATCATTATCATTAGGGTGATAAATATATTAATTATTTATGCCAGCTAACTCTTTCTCACTGTATAGCTTGGCTGCATAAACATTTTCAGCTTTCTAATTGTCCTAATATTATATCAATTTCCTTTCTATACTGTTTTGTCAGGTAAAGCTCATTTGTATAAACATGAATATGGGAAATAATAGGCATGCACTTTTCAGCTAAAAAAAGACAGACTCTGCTAGTTGCATCTCCTTCTCATATTCAAGTTTATGCAAATTAGTTTTATAACAACAGTATGAGAAATGTTATAGATATAATGTTAGGACAATTAAAACGGAAAAAATTTTATGCAGCCCTCTAAGCTAGTGAGAAAAGAGTTAGCTGGCATCTAAAGACATGTGCAATTTTTGTCACCCTAATGATAATGATCTAGAGCACTAGAGTCCCCGAAGCCATCAATTTAAATCAAGCAATTTTGGGGCTTATGCCTCCTGGTCACATAGAGCAGGGTTTGAGTACTTCATTGTGCTTCAGGCTGCTATTGTAAGGTCTGCTAACTGTACTTGTCCCATGGATAGTTTACTGGCTTGCACATACCTAGTTTATGAGTACTTTTGATTATAGCTGCATTGAAATACTGGGTTGGTATCTGCTTTTGAGTTCCTGGAGCAGGTAGGGCAGTTACAGGTGCTAAGTTCATTCAGTGCTAGCAAAGAACTTTGATTGGAAAGGCAGGCGCATTCTCATTATGCCAACTCAAAAATGCATAAAGGTATGGTATCTCATGAGAGGTGGTGAGTTGCAGACTATACTGATCTGCACTAGTGTTGAGCTCGAATATTCTAATCACAAATTTGTATCGGTAATTATTGTCACTTTGAGAATTTGCAAAGATCTAGAATATAGAGCTATATCTTTGGTAATCAAAAACAATCTGGGCTTTTTTTCATCTTTATATCTATCTTTCATCCATACCATTTATTTTTTAATAGTTATTATTTTACCCATCATTAATAAACCCATATTAAAGATGTTTTTTTCACTTTACAAATAAAATATTTTATAGATTTTTTACGGATTCTAAAATATTTTTAAATAGATTATTATATTTAACAGACAATCACAGAAGGCTATATACCAAAAAGCAGAAATGTACTAAGTCAACAACCAATCCACAAGACAGCTGCAGTCAGCAAACCTTACAATAACAGGCTGTTGCACTGTGAAACACCTAGTAATAACCAGACCTCAGTTCAAACCTCATTGGATATGCTATTGCCAGGACTAGCTCTCATCTGATTCATAGCCAGAAAGTATGAAGTAGCTAATTAATAATAGATGGCTTGAGAGAGCTGCACTCACAGATCATTATCATTAGGGTGATAAATATGTTAATTTATTTATGCCAGCTAACTCTTCTCTCACTGCATAGCTTGGCTGCATAAACATTTTAAGCTTTCTAATTGTCCTAATATTATATCAAATTTCCTTTCTATACTGTTTTGTCAGGTAAACTCATTTGCATAAACATGAATATGGGAAATAATAGGCATGTACTTTTCAGTCTAAAAAAGCAGACTCTGCTAGTTTGCATCTCCTTCTCATATTCAAGTTTATGCACAAGTGGTTTATAACACAACAGTATAGAAATGTTATAGAATATAATATTAGGACAATTAGAAAACGGAAAAATTTTATGCAGCCCTCTAAACAGTGAGAAAGAGTTAGCTGGCATCCAAAAGACATGTACAATTTTTGTCACCCTAATGATAATGATCTGGGAGCACAGGTCCCCCGAAGCCATCAATTTAAATCAAGCAATTTTGAGGCTTATTGCCTTTGAGTCATATGAGGCAGGGTTTGAGTACTTCATTGTGCTTCAGGCTGCTATTGTAGGTCTGCTAACTGTGCTTGTCCCATGGATAGTTTGCTGGCTTGCACATGCAGTTTATAGTACTTTTGATTATAGCTGCATTGAAATACTGGGTTGGTATCTGCTTTTGGATTCCTGGAGCAGGTAGGGCAGTTGCACAGGTGCTAAGTTCATTCAGTGCTAGCAAAGAACTTTGATTGGAAAGGCAGGTGCATTCTCATTATGCCAACTCCAAAAATGCATAAAGGTATGGTATCTCATGAGAGGTGGTGAGTTGCAGACGCTATACTGATCTGCACTAGTGTTGAGCTCGAATATTCTAATCACAAATTTGTATTGGTAATTATTGTCACTTTGAGAATTTGCAAAGATTCTACAATATGAAGCTATATCTTTGGTAATCAAAAACAATCTGGGCTTTTTCATCCTTTTATGCTATCTTTCATCCATACCATTTATTTTTTTAATAGTTATTATTTTACCCATCATTAATAAACCCATATTAAAGATGTTTTTTTACTTTTCTACAAATAAAATTTTTTTTAGATTTTTTACGGATTCTAAAATATTTTTAAATAGATTATTATATTTAACAGACAATCACGAGAGGCTATATACAAAAAACAGAAATGTACAAGTCAACAACCAATCCACAAGACAGCTACAGTCAGCAAACCTTACAATAACAGGCTGTTGCACTGTGAAACACCTAGCAATAACCACACCTCAGTTAAACCTAATTGGATATGCTATTGCCAGGACTAGCTCTCATCTGATTGATAGCCAGAAAGTATGAAAATTGCTTAATTAATACTGGATGGCTTGAGGAGACTGCACCCCAAGATCATTATCATTAGGGTGATAAATATATTAATTTATTTATGCCAGCTAACTCTTCTCTCACTGCATAGCTTGGCTGCATAAACATTTTCAGCTTTCTAATTGTCCTAATATTATATCAAATTTCCTTTCTATACTGTTTTGTCAGGTAAACTCATTTGCATAAACATGAATATGGGAAATAATAGGCATGCTTTTTCAGCCTAAAAAAAGCAGACTCTGCTAGTTTGCATCTCCTTCTCATATTCAAGTTTATGCAAATTAGTTTATAACACAACAGTATAGAAATGTTATAGAATATAATATTAGGACAATTGAAAACGGAAAAATTTTATGCAGCCCTCTAAACAGTGAAAAGAGTTAGCTGGCATCAAAGACATGTACAATTTTTGTCACCTAATGATAATGATCTGGAGCACAGGTCCCCGAAGCCATCAATTTAAATCAAGCAATTTTGAGGCTTATTGCCTTTAGTCATATGAGCAGGGTTTGAGTACTTCATTGTGCTTCAGGCTGCTATTGTAAGGTCTGCTAACTGTACTTGTCCCATGGATAGTTTACTGGCTTGCACATACTTAGTTTATGAGTACTTTGATTATAGCTGCATTGAAATACTGGGTTGGTATCTGCTTTTGGATTCCTGGAGCAGGTAGGGCAGTTGCACAGGTGCTAAGTTCATTCAGTGCTAGCAAAGAACTTTGATTGGAAAGGCAGGTGCATTCTCATTATGCCAACTCAAAAATGCATAAAAGGTATGGTATCTCATGAGAGGTGGTGAGTTGCAGGCGCTATACTGATCTGCACTAGTGTTGAGCTCGAATATTCTAATCACAAATTTGTATTGGTAATTATTGTCACTTTGAGAATTTGCAAAGATCTAGAATATAGAGCTATATCTTTGGTAATCAAAAAACAATCTGGGCTTTTTTCATCCTTTTTATGCTATCTTTCATCCATACCATTTATTTTTTAATAGTTATTATTTTACCCATCATTAATAAACCCATATTAAGATGTTTTTTTTACTTTTCACAAATAAAAAATTTTTTAGATTTTTCACGGATTCTAAAATATTTTTAAATAGATTATTATATTTAACAGACAATCACAGAGAGGCTATATACCAAAAACAGAAATGTACAAGTCAACAACCAATCCACAAGACAGCTACAGTCAGCAAACCTTACAATAACAGGCTGTTGCACTGTGAAACACCTAGCAATAACCACACCTCAGTTAAACCTCATTGGATATGCTATTGCCAGGACTAGCTCTCATCTGATTCATAGCCAGAAAGTATGAAAATTGCTTAATTAATACTAGATGAAGCTTGAGGGAACTACACCCAAGATCATTATCATTAGGGTGATAAATATGTTAATTTATTTATGCCAGCTAACTCTTCTCTCACTGCATAGCTTGGCTGCATAAACATTTTCAGCTTTCTAATTGTCCTAATATTATATCAAATTTCCTTTCTATACTGTTTTGTCAGGTAAACTCATTTGCATAAACATGAATATGGGAAATAATAGGCATGTGCTTTTTCAGCCTAAAAAAGCAGACTCTGCTGGTTTGCATCTCCTTCTCATATTCAGAGTTTATGCAAATTGGTTTATAACACAACAGTATAGAAATGTTATAGAATATAATATTGGGACAATTAGAAAACAGGAAAAAATTTATGCAGCCCTCTAAACTGGTGAGAAAGAGTTAGCTGGCATCAAGAACATGTACAATTTTTGTCACCCTAATGATAATGATCTAGAACGCTGAGTCCCCGAAGCCATCAATTTAAATCCAAGCAATTTTGAGGCTTATTGCCTTTAGTCATATGAGAGCAGGGTTTGAGTACTTCATTGTGCTTCAGGCTGCTATTGTAGGTCTGCTAACTGTACTTGTCCCATGGATAGTTTACTGGCTTGCATACTTAGTTTATGAGTACTTTGATTATAGCTGCATTGAAATACTGGGTTGGTATCTGCTTTTGGATTCCTGGAGCAAGTAGGGCAGTTGCACAGATGCTAAGTTCATTCAGTGCTAGCAAAGAACTTTGATTGGAAAGGCAGGTGCATTCTCATTATGCCAACTCCAAAAATGCATAAAAGGTATGGTATCTCATGAGAGGTGGTGAGTTGCAGACGCTATACTGATCTGCACTAGTGTTGAGCTCGAATATTCTAATCACAAATTTGTATTGGTAATTATTGTCACTTTGAGAATTTGCAAAGATCTAGAATATAGAGCTATATCTTTGGTAATCAAAAAACAATCTGGGCTTTTTTTCATCCTTTTTATGCTATCTTTCATCCATACCATTTATTTTTAATAGTTATTATTTTACCCATCATTAATAAACCCATATTAAAGATGTTTTTTTACTTTTCACAAATAAAAAATTTTTTAGATTTTTTACGGATTCTAAAATATTTTTAAATAGATTATTATTTTTAACAGACAATCACAGAGAGGCTATATACCAAAAAACAGAAATGTACAAGTCAACAACCAATCCACAAGACAGCTACAGTCAGCAAACCTTACAATAACAGGCTGTTGCACTGTGAGACACCTAGCAATAACCACACCTCAGTTAAACCTCATTGGATATGCTATTGCCAGGACTAGCTCTCATCTGATTGATAGCCAGAAAGTATGAAAATTGCTTAATTAATACTGGATGGCTTGAGGGAGCTGCACCCCAAGATCATTATCATTAGGGTGATAAATATGTTAATTTATTTATGCCAGCTAACTCTTCTCTCACTGCATAGCTTGGCTGCATAAACATTTTCAGCTTTCTAATTGTCCTAATATTATATCAAATTTCCTTTCTATACTGTTTTGTCAGGTAAACTCATTTGCATAAACATGAATATGGGAAATAATAGGCATGTACTTTTTCAGCCTAAAAAAAGCAGACTCTGCTAGTTTGCATCTCCTTCTCATATTCAAGTTTATGCAAATTAGTTTATAACACAACAGTATAGAAATGTTATAGAATATAATATTAGGACAATTAGAAAACGGAAAAATTTTATGCAGCCCTCCTAAGCTAGTGAGAAAGAGTTAGCTGGCATCAAAGACATGTACAATTTTTGTCACCTAATGATAATGATCTAGAACACAGGTCCCCGAAGCCATCCAATTTAAATCAAGCAATTTTGAGGCTTATTGCCTTTAGTCATATGAGAGCAGGGTTTGAGTACTTCATTGTGCTTCAGGCAGCTATTGTAAGGTCTGCTAACTGTACTTGTCCCATGGATAGTTTGCTGGCTTGCACATATCTAGTTTATGAGTACTTTTGATTATAGCTGCATTGAAATACTGGTTTGGTATCTGCTTTTGAATTCCTGGAGCAGGTAGGGCAGTTGCACAGGTGCTAAGTTCATTCAGTGCTAGCAAAGAACTTTGATTGAAAAGGCAGGTGCATTCTCATTATGCCAACTCCAAAAATGCATAAAAGGTATGGTATCTCATGAGAGGTGGTGAGTTGCAGACGATATACTGATCTGCACTAGTGTTGAGCTCGAATATTCTAATCACAAATTTGTATTGGTAATTATTGTCACTTTGAGAATAAGCAAAGATCTAGAATATAGAGCTATATCTTTGGTAATCAAAAAACAATCTGGGCTTTTTTTCATCCTTTTTATGCTATCTTTCATCCATACCATTTATTTTTTAATAGTTATTATTTTACCCATCATTAATAAACCCATATTAAAGATGTTTTTTTTACTTTTCACAAATAAAAGATTTTTAGATTTTTTTACGGATTCTAAAATATTTTTAAATAGATTATTATATTTAACAGACAATCACAGAGAGGCTATATACCAAAAAACAGAAATGTACAAGTCAACAACCAATCCACAAGACAGCTACAGTCAGCAAACCTTACAATAACCACACCTCAGTTAAACCTCATTGGATATGCTATTGCCAGGACTAGCTCTCGTCTGATTGATAGCCAGAAAGTATGAAAATTGCTTAATTAATACTGGATGGCTTGAGGAGAGCTGCACCCCAAGATCATTATCATTAGGGTGATAAATATGTTAATTTATTTATGCCAGCTAACTCTTCTCTCACTGCATAGCTTGGCTGCATAAACATTTTCAGCTTTCTAATTGTCCTAATATTATATCAAATTTCCTTTCTATACTGTTTTGTCAGGTAAACTCATTTGCATAAACATGAATATGGGAAATAATAGGCATGTACTTTTTCAGCCTAAAAAAGCAGACTCTGCTAGTTTGCATCTCCTTCTCATATTCAAGTTTATGCAAATTAGTTTATAACACAACAGTATAGAAATGTTATAGAATATAATATTAGGACAATTAGAAAACGGAAAAAATTTTATGCAGCCCTCCTAAACAGTGAGAAAGAGTTAGCTGGCATCCAAGACATGTACAATTTTTGTCACCCTAATGATAATGATCTAGAGCACAGGTCCCCCGAAGCCATCCAATTTAAATCAAGCAATTTTGAGGCTTTTTGCCTCCTGGTCACATGAGGCAGGGTTTGAGTACTTCATTGTGCTTCAGGCTGCTATTGTAAGGTCTGCTAACTGTACTTGTCCCATGGATAGTTTACTGGCTTGCACATACCTAGTTTATGAGTACTTTTGATTATAGCTGCAATGAAATACTGGGTTGGTATCTGCTTTTGAATTCCTGGAGCAAGTAGGGCAGTTGCACAGGTGCTAAGTTCATTCAGTGCTAGCAAAGAACTTTGATTGGAAAGGCAGGCGCATTCTCATTATGCCAACTCCAAAAATGCATAAAAGGTATGGTATCTCATGAGAGGTGGTGAGTTGCAGACGCTATACTGATCTGCACTAGTGTTGAGCTCGAATATTCTAATCACAAAATTGTATCGGTAATTATTGTCACTTTGAGAATTTGCAAAGATCTAGAATATAGAGCTATATCTTTGGTAATCAAAAAAGCAATCTGGGCTTTTTTTAAATCCTTTTTATGCTATCTTTTATCCATACCGTTTATTTTTTAATAGTTATTATTTTACCCATCATTAATAAACCCATATTAAAGATGTTTTTTTACTTTTCACAAATAAAAAAATTTTTAGATTTTTTACAGTTCTAAAATATTTTTAAATAGATTATTATATTTAACAGACAATCACAGAGAGGCTATATACCAAAAAACAGAAATGTACAAGTCAACAACCAATCCACAAGACAGCTACAGTCAGCAAACCTTACAATAACAGGCTGTTGCACTGTGAAACACCTAGCAATAACCACACCTCAGTTAAACCTCATTGGATATGCTATTGCCAGGACTAGCTCTCATCTGATTGATAGCCAGAAAGTATGATAATTGCTTAATTAATACTGGATGGCTTGAGGAGACTGCACCCCAAGATCATTATCATTAGGGTGATAAATATGTTAATTTATTTATGCCAGCTAACTCTTCTCTCACTGCATAGCTTGGCTGCATAAACATTTTCAGCTTTCTAATTGTCCTAATATTATATCAAATTTCCTTTCTATACTGTTTTGTCAGGTAAACTCATTTGCATAAACATGAATATGGGAAATAATAGGCATGTACTTTTTCAGCCTAAAAAAAGCAGACTCTGCTAGTTTGCATCTCCTTCTCATATTCAAGTTTATGCAAATTAGTTTATAACACAACAGTATAGAAATGTTAAGAATATAATATTAGGACAATTAGAAAACGGAAAAAATTTTATGCAGCCCTCTAAACAGTGAGAAAAGAGTTAGCTGGCATCAAAGACATGTACAATTTTTGTCACCTAATGATAATGATCTAGGAGCACAGGTCCCCCGAAGCCATCAATTTAAATCAAGCAATTTTGAGGCTTATTGCCTTTAGTCATATGAGAGCAGGGTTTGAGTACTTCATTGTGCTTCAGGCTGCTATTGTAAGGTCTGCTAACTGTACTTGTCCCATGGATAGTTTACTGGCTTGCACATATCTAGTTTATGAGTACTTTTGATTATAGCTGCATTGAAATACTGGGTTGGTATCTGCTTTTGAATTCCTGGAGCAGGTAGGGCAGTTGCACAGGTGCTAAGTTCATTCAGTGCTAGCAAAGAACTTTGATTGAAAAGGCAGGTGCATTCTCATTATGCCAACTCCAAAAATGCATAAAAGGTATGGTATCTCATGAGAGGTGGTGAGTTGCAGACGCTATACTGATCTGCACTAGTGTTGAGCTCGAATATTCTAATCACAAATTTGTATTGGTAATTATTGTCACTTTGAGAATTTGCAAAGATCTAGAATATAGAGCTATATCTTTGGTAATCAAAAAACAATCTGGGCTTTTTTTCATCCTTTTTATGCTATCTTTCATCCATACCATTTATTTTTAATAGTTATTATTTTACCCATCATTAATAAACCCATATTAAAGATGTTTTTTTTACTTTTCACAAATAAAAAATTTTTAGATTTTTTTACGGATTCTAAAATATTTTTAAATAGATTATTATATTTAACAGACAATCACAGAGAGGCTATATACCAAAAAACAGAAATGTACAAGTCAACAACCAATCCACAAGACAGCTACAGTCAGCAAACCTTACAATAACAGGCTGTTGCACTGTGAAACACCTAGCAATAACCAAACCTCAGTTAAACCTCATTGGATATGCTATTGCCAGGACTAGCTCTCATCTGATTCATAGCCAGAAAGTATGAAAATTGCTTAATTAATACTAGATGGCTTGAAGGGAACTGCACCCCAAGATCATTATCATTAGGGTTATAAATATGTTAATTTATTTATGCCAGCTAACTCTTCTCTCACTGCATAGCTTGGCTGCATAAACATTTTCAGCTTTCTAATTGTCCTAATATTATATCAAATTTCCTTTCTATACTGTTTTGTCAGGTAAACTCATTTGCATAAACATGAATATGGGAAATAATAGGCATGTACTTTTTCAGCCTAAAAAAGCAGACTCTGCTAGTTTGCATCTCCTTCTCATATTCAAGTTTATGCAAATTAGTTTATAACACAACAGTATAGAAATGTTATAGAATATAATATTAGGACAATTAGAAAACGGAAAAAATTTTATGCAGCCCTCTAGCTGAGTGAGAAAGAGTTAGCTGGCATCAAGACATGTACAATTTTTGTCACCTAATGATAATGATCTAGAAGCACTAGAGTCCCCGAAGCCATCAATTTAAATCAAGCAATTTTGAGGCTTATTGCCTTTAGTCATATGAGAGCAGGGTTTGAGTACTTCATTGGGCTTCAGGCTGCTATTGTAAGGTCTGCTAACTGTACTTGTCCCATGGATAGTTTACTGGCTTGCACATATCTAGTTTATGAGTACTTTTGATTATAGCTGCATTGAAATACTGGGTTGGTATCTGCTTTTGAATTCCTAGAGCAGGTAGGGCAGTTGCACAGGTGCTAAGTTCATTCAGTGCTAGCAAAGAACTTTGATTGAAAAGGCAGGTGGATTCTCATTATGCCAACTCAAAAATGCATAAAGGTATGGTATCTCATGAGAGGTGGTGAGTTGCAGGCGCTATACTGATCTGCACTAGTGTTGAGCTCGAATATTCTAATCACAAATTTGTATTGGTAATTATTGTCACTTTGAGAATTTGCAAAGATCTAGAATATAGAGCTATATCTTTAGTAATCAAAAAACAATCTGGGCTTTTTTTCATCCTTTTTATGCTATCTTTCATCCATACCATTTATTTTTAATAGTTATTATTTTACCCATCATTAATAAACCCATATTAAAGATGTTTTTTTACTTTTCACAAATAAAAATTTTTTAGATTTTTTTTACGGATTCTAAAATATTTTTTAAATAGATTATTATTTTTAACAGACAATCACAGAGAGGCTATATACCAAAAAACAGAAATGTACAAGTCAACAACCAATCCACAAGACAGCTACAGTCAGCAAACCTTACAATAACAGGCTGTTGCACTGTGAAACACCTAGCAATAACCACACCTCAGTTAAACCTCATTGGATATGCTATTGCCAGGACTAGCTCTCATCTGATTGATAGCCAGAAAGTATGAAAATTGCTTAATTAATACTGGATGGCTTGAGGGAACTGCACCCCAAGATCATTATCATTAGGGTGATAAATATGTTAATTTATTTATGCCAGCTAACTCTTCTCTCACTGCATAGCTTGGCTGCATAAACATTTTCAGCTTTCTAATTGTCCTAATATTATATCAAATTTCCTTTCTATACTGTTTTGTCAGGTAAACTCATTTGCATAAACATGAATATGGGAAATAATAGGCATGTACTTTTCAGCCTAAAAAAAGCAGACTCTGCTAGTTTGCATCTCCTTCTCATATTCAAGTTTATGCAAATTAGTTTATAACACAACAGTATAGAAATGTTATAGAATATAATATTAGGACAATTAGAAAACAGGAAAAATTTTATGCAGCCCTCTAAACAGTGAGAAAAGAGTTAGCTGGCATCAAGACATGTACAATTTTTGTCACCCTAATGATAATGATCTAGAGCACAGGTCCCCCGAAGCCATCCAATTTAAATCAAGCAATTTTGAGGCTTATTGCCTTTAGTCATATGAGAGCAGGGTTTGAGTACTTCATTGTGCTTCAGGCTGCTATTGTAAGGTCTGCTAACTGTACTTGTCCCATGGATAGTTTACTGGCTTGCACATATCTAGTTTATGAGTACTTTTGATTATAGCTGCATTGAAATACTGGGTTGGTATCTGCTTTTGAATTCCTGGAGCAGGTAGGGCAGTTGCACAGGTGCTAAGTTCATTCAGTGCTAGCAAAGAACTTTGATTGAAAAGGCAGGTGCATTCTCATTATGCCAACTCAAAAATGCATAAAAGGTATGGTATCTCATGAGAGGTGGTGAGTTGCAGACGCTATACTGATCTGCACTAGTGTTGAGCTCGAATATTCTAATCACAAATTTGTATTGGTAATTATTGTCACTTTGAGAATTTGCAAAGATCTAGAATATAGAGCTATATCTTTGGTAATCAAAAAACAATCTGGGCTTTTTTCATCCTTTTTATGCTATCTTTCATCCATACCATTTATTTTTAATAGTTATTATTTTACCCATCATTAATAAACCCATATTAAAGATGTTTTTACTTTTCACAAATAAAAAATTTTTTAGATTTTTTACGGATTCTAAAATATTTTTAAATAGATTATTATATTTAACAGACAATCACAGAGAGGCTATATACCAAAAAACAGAAATGTACAAGTCAACAACCAATCCACAAGACAGCTACAGTCAGCAAACCTTACAATAACAGGCTGTTGCACTGTGAAACACCTAGCAATAACCAAACCTCAGTTAAACCTCATTGGATATGCTATTGCCAGGACTAGCTCTCATCTGATTCATAGCCAGAAAGTATGAAAATTGCTTAATTAATACTAGATGGCTTGAAGGGAACTGCACCCCAAGATCATTATCATTAGGGTTATAAATATGTTAATTTATTTATGCCAGCTAACTCTTCTCTCACTGCATAGCTTGGCTGCATAAACATTTTCAGCTTTCTAATTGTCCTAATATTATATCAAATTTCCTTTCTATACTGTTTTGTCAGGTAAACTCATTTGCATAAACATGAATATGGGAAATAATAGGCATGTACTTTTTCAGCCTAAAAAAAGCAGACTCTGCTAGTTTGCATCTCCTTCTCATATTCAAGTTTATGCAAATTGGTTTATAACACAACAGTATAGAAATGTTATAGAATATAATATTAGGACAATTAGAAAACGGAAAAATTTTATGCAGCCCTCCTAAGCTGAGTGAGAAAGAGTTAGCTGGCATCAAAGACATGTACAATTTTTGTCACCCTAATGATAATGATCTAGGACCTGGATCCCCCGAAGCCATCAATTTAAATCAAGCAATTTTGAGGCTTATTGCCTTTAGTCATATGAGAGCAGGGTTTGAGTACTTCATTGTGCTTCAGGCTGCTATTGTAAGGTCTGCTAACTGTACTTGTCCCATGGATAGTTTACTGGCTTGCACATACTTAGTTTATGAGTACTTTTGATTATAGCTGCATTGAAATACTGGGTTGGTATCTGCTTTTGGATTCCTGGAGCAGGTAGGGCAGTTGCACAGATGCTAAGTTCATTCAGTGCTAGCAAAGAAGTTTGATTGGAAAGGCAGGTGCATTCTCATTATGCCAACTCCAAAAATGCATAAAAGGTATGGTATCTCATGAGAGGTGGTGAGTTGCAGACGCTATACTGATCTGCACTAGTGTTGAGCTCGAATATTCTAATCACAAATTTGTATTGGTAATTATTGTCACTTTGAGAATTTGCAAAGATCTACAATATAGAGCTATATCTTTGGTAATCAAAAAACAATCTGGGCTTTTTTTCATCCTTTTTATGCTATCTTTCATCCATACCATTTATTTTTAATAGTTATTATTTTACCCATCATTAATAAACCCATATTAAAGATGTTTTTTTACTTTTCACAAATAAAAATTTTTTTAGATTTTTTACGGATTCTAAAATATTTTTAAATAGATTATTATTTTTAACAGACAATCACAGAGAGGCTATATACCAAAAACAGAAATGTACAAGTCAACAACCAATCCACAAGACAGCTACAGTCAGCAAACCTTACAATAACAGGCTGTTGCACTGTGAAACACCTAGCAATAACCACACCTCAGTTAAACCTCATTGGATATGCTATTGCCAGGACTAGCTCTCATCTGATTGATAGCCAGAAAGTATGAAAATTGCTTAATTAATACTGGATGGCTTGAGGGGAGCTACCCCAAGATCATTATCATTAGGGTGATAAATATGTTAATTTATTTATGCCAGCTAACTCTTCTCTCACTGCATAGCTTGGCTGCATAAACATTTTCAGCTTTCTAATTGTCCTAATATTATATCAGATTTCCTTTCTATACTGTTTTGTCAGGTAAACTCATTTGCATAAACATGAATATGGGAAATAATAGGCATGTACTTTTCAGCCTAAAAAAAGCAGACTCTGCTAGTTTGCATCTCCTTCTCATATTCAAGTTTATGCAAATTAGTTTATAACACAACAGTATAGAAATGTTATAGAATATAATATTAGGACAATTAAGAAACAGAAAAAATTTTATGCAGCCCTCCTAAGCAGTGAGAAAGAGTTAGCTGGCATCAAAGACATGTACAATTTTTGTCACCTAATGATAATGATCTAGGAGCACAGGTCCCCGAAGCCATCCAATTTAAATCAAGCAATTTTGAGGCTTATTGCCTTTAGTCATATGAGAGCAGGGTTTGAGTACTTCATTGTGCTTCAGGCTGCTATTGTAAGGTCTGCTAACTGTACTTGTCCCATGGATAGTTTGCTGGCTTGCACATATCTAGTTTATGAGTACTTTTGATTATAGCTGCATTGAAATACTGGTTTGGTATCTGCTTTTGAATTCCTGGAGCAGGTAGGGCAGTTGCACAGGTGCTAAGTTCATTCAGTGCTAGCAAAGAACTTTGATTGAAAAGGCAGGTGCATTCTCATTATGCCAACTCCAAAAATGCATAAAGGTATGGTATCTCATGAGAGGTGGTGAGTTGCAGACGCTATACTGATCTGCACTAGTGTTGAGCTCGAATATTCTAATCACAAATTTGTATTGGTAATTATTGTCACTTTGAGAATTTGCAAAGATCTAGAATATAGAGCTATATCTTTGGTAATCAAAAAACAATCTGGGCTTTTTCATCCTTTTTATGCTATCTTTCATCCATACCATTTATTTTTAATAGTTATTATTTTACCCATCATTAATAAACCCATATTAAAGATGTTTTTTTTACTTTTCACAAATAAAAAGATTTTTAGATTTTTTACAGATTCTAAAATATTTTTAAATAGATTATTATATTTAACAGACAATCACAGAGAGGCTATATACCAAAAAACAGAAATGTACAAGTCAACAACCAATCCACAAGACAGCTACAGTCAGCAAACCTTACAATAACCACACCTCAGTTAAACCTCATTGGATATGCTATTGCCAGGACTAGCTCTCATCTGATTGATAGCCAGAAAGTATGAAAATTGCTTAATTAATACTGGATGGCTTGAGGGAACTGCACCCCAAGATCATTATCATTAGGGTGATAAATATGTTAATTTATTTATGCCAGCTAACTCTTCTCTCACTGCATAGCTTGGCTGCATAAACATTTTCAGCTTTCTAATTGTCCTAATATTATATCAAATTTCCTTTCTATACTGTTTTGTCAGGTAAACTCATTTGCATAAACATGAATATGGGAAATAATAGGCATGTACTTTTTCAGCCTAAAAAAAGCAGACTCTGCTAGTTTGCATCTCCTTCTCATATTCAAGTTTATGCAAATTAGTTTATAACACAACAGTATAGAAATGTTATAGAATATAATATTAGGACAATTAGAAAACGGAAAAAATTTTATGCAGCCCTCCTAAACAGTGAGGAAAGAGTTAGCTGGCATCAAGACATGTACAATTTTTGTCACCCTAATGATAATGATCTAGGAGCCAGAGTCCCCGAAGCCATCAATTTAAATCAAGCAATTTTGAGGCTTTGCCTCCTGGTCACATGAGGCAGGGTTTGAGTACTTCATTGTGCTTCAGGCTGCTATTGTAAGGTCTGCTAACTGTACTTGTCCCATGGATAGTTTACTGGCTTGCACATACCTAGTTTATGAGTACTTTTGATTATAGCTGCATTGAAATACTGGGTTGGTATCTGCTTTTGAATTCCTGGAGCAGGTAGGGCAGTTGCACAGGTGCTAAGTTCATTCAGTGCTAGCAAAGAACTTTGATTGGAAAGGCAGGCGCATTCTCATTATGCCAACTCCAAAAATGCATAAAGGTATGGTATCTCATGAGAGGTGGTGAGTTGCAGACGCTATACTGATCTGCACTAGTGTTGAGCTCGAATATTCTAATCACAAAATTGTATCGGTAATTATTGTCACTTTGAGAATTTGCAAAGATCTAGAATATAGAGCTATATCTTTGGTAATCAAAAAAGCAATCTGGGCTTTTTTAATCCTTTTATGCTATCTTTCATCCATACCGTTTATTTTTTAATAGTTATTATTTTACCCATCATTAATAAACCCATATTAAAAGATGTTTTTTTTACTTTTCACAAATAAAAAATTTTTAGATTTTTTTACAGATTCTAAAATATTTTTAAATAGATTATTATATTTAACAGACAATCACAGAGAGGCTATATACCAAAAAACAGAAATGTACAAGTCAACAACCAATCCACAAGACAGCTACAGTCAGCAAACCTTACAATAACAGGCTGTTGCACTGTGAAACACCTAGCAATAACCACACCTCAGTTAAACCTCATTGGATATGCTATTGCCAGGACTAGCTCTCATCTGATTGATAGCCAGAAAGTATGAAAATTGCTTAATTAATACTGGATGGCTTGAGGGGAACTGCACCCCAAGATCATTATCATTAGGGTGATAAATATGTTAATTTATTTATGCCAGCTAACTCTTCTCTCACTGCATAGCTTGGCTGCATAAACATTTTCAGCTTTCTAATTGTCCTAATATTATATCAAATTTCCTTTCTATACTGTTTTGTCAGGTAAACTCATTTGCATAAACATGAATATGGGAAATAATAGGCATGTACTTTTTCAGCCTAAAAAAGCAGACTCTGCTAGTTTGCATCTCCTTCTCATATTCAAGTTTATGCAAATTAGTTTATAACACAACAGTATAGAAATGTTATAGAATATAATATTAGGACAATTAGAAAGCGGAAAAATTTTATGCAGCCCTCCTAAACAGTGAGAAAGAGTTAGCTGGCATCAAAAGACATGTACAATTTTGTCACCCTAATGATAATGATCTAGGAGCACAGGTCCCCGAAGCCATCCAATTTAAATCAAGCAATTTTGAGGCTTATTGCCTTTAGTCATATGAGAGCAGGGTTTGAGTACTTCATTGTGCTTCAGGCTGCTATTGTAAGGTCTGCTAACTGTACTTGTCCCATGGATAGTTTACTGGCTTGCACATACCTAGTTTATGAGTACTTTTGATTATAGCTGCATTGAAATACTGGGTTGGTATCTGCTTTTGAATTCCTGGAGCAGGTAGGGCAGTTGCACAGGTGCTAAGTTCATTCAGTGCTAGCAAAGAACTTTGATTGGAAAGGCAGGTGCATTCTCATTATGCCAACTCCAAAAATGCATAAAAGGTATGGTATCTCATGAGAGGTGGTGAGTTGCAGACACTATACTGATCTGCACTAGTGTTGAGCTCGAATATTCTAATCACAAATTTGTATTGGTAATTATTGTCACTTTGAGAATTTGCAAAGATCTAGAATATAGAGCTATATCTTTGGTAATCAAAAAACAATCTGGGCTTTTTTTCATCCTTTTATGCTATCTTTCATCCATACCATTTATTTTTAATAGTTATTATTTTACCCATCATTAATAAACCCATATTAAAGATGTTTTTTTTACTTTTCACAAATAAAAAATTTTTTAGATTTTTCACGGATTCTAAAATATTTTTAAATAGATTATTATATTTAACAGACAATCACAGAGAGGCTATATACCAAAAAACAGAAATGTACAAGTCAACAACCAATCCACAAGACAGCTACAGTCAGCAAACCTTACAATAACCACACCTCAGTTAAACCTCATTGGATATGCTATTGCCAGGACTAGCTCTCATCTGATTGATGGCCAGAAAGTATGAAAATTGCTTAATTAATACTGGATGGCTTGAGGGAACTGCACCCCAAGATCATTATCATTAGGGTGATAAATATGTTAATTTATTTATGCCAGCTAACTCTTTTCTCACTGCATAGCTTGGCTGCATAAACATTTTCAGCTTTCTAATTGTCCTAATATTATATCAAATTTCCTTTCTATACTGTTTTGTCAGGTAAACTCATTTGCATAAACATGAATATGGGAAATAATAGGCATGTACTTTTCAGCCTAAAAAAGCAGACTCTGCTAGTTTGCATCTCCTTCTCATATTCAAGTTTATGCAAATTAGTTTATAACACAACAGTATAGAAATGTTATAGAATATAATATTAGGACAATTAGAAAACGGAAAAATTTTATGCAGCCCTCCTAAACAGTGAGAAAGAGTTAGCTGGCATCCAAAGAACATGTACAATTTTGTCACCTAATGATAATGATCTAGGAGCTCAGAGTCCCCGAAGCCATCAATTTAAATCAAGCAATTTTGAGGCTTATTGCCTCCTGGTCACATGAGAGCAGGGTTTGAGTACTTCATTGTGCTTCAGGCTGCTATTGTAAGGTCTGCTAACTGTACTTGTCCCATGGATAGTTTACTGGCTTGCACATACCTAGTTTATGAGTACTTTTGATTATAGCTGCATTGAAATACTGGGTTGGTATCTGCTTTTGAATTCCTGGAGCAGGTAGGGCAGTTGCACAGGTGCTAAGTTCATTCAGTGCTAGCAAAGAACTTTGATTGGAAAGGCAGGCGCATTCTCATTATGCCAACTCCAAAAATGCATAAAAGGTATGGTATCTCATGAGAGGTGGTGAGTTGCAGGCGCTATACTGATCTGCACTAGTGTTGAGCTCGAATATTCTAATCACAAATTTGTATCGGTAATTATTGTCACTTTGAGAATTTGCAAAGATCTAGAATATAGAGCTATATCTTTGGTAATCAAAAAAACAATCTGGGCTTTTTTAAATCCTTTTTATGCTATCTTTTATCCATACCGTTTATTTTTAATAGTTATTATTTTACCCATCATTAATAAACCCATATTAAAGATGTTTTTTTACTTTTCACAAATAAAAAATTTTTAGATTTTTTTTACAGTTCTAAAATATTTTTAAATAGATTATTATATTTAACAGACAATCACAGAGAGGCTATATACCAAAAAACAGAAATGTACAAGTCAACAACCAATCCACAAAGACAGCTACAGTCAGCAAACCTTACAATAACAGGCTGTTGCACTGTGAAACACCTAGCAATAACCACACCTCAGTTAAACCTCATTGGATATGCTATTGCCAGGACTAGCTCTCATCTGATTGATAGCCAGAAAGTATGAAAATTGCTTAATTAATACTGGATGGCTTGAGGGAGCTGCACCCCAAAGATCATTATCATTAGGGTGATAAATATGTTAATTTATTTATGCCAGCTAACTCTTCTCTCACTGCATAAGCTTGGCTGCATAAACATTTTCAGCTTTCTAATTGTCCTAATATTATATCAAATTTCCTTTCTATACTGTTTTGTCAGGTAAACTCATTTGCATAAACATGAATATGGAAATAATAGGCATGTACTTTTTCAGCCTAAAAAAAAGCAGACTCTGCTAGTTTGCATCTCCTTCTCATATTCAAGTTTATGCAAATTAGTTTATAACACAACAGTATAGAAATGTTAAAGAATATAATATTAGGACAATTAAGAAAGCGGAAAAATCTTATGCAGCCCTCCTAAACAGTGAGAAAAGAGTTGGCTGGCATCAAAGACATGTACAATTTTTGTCACCCTAATGATAATGATCTAGGAGACCTGAGTCCCCCGAAGCCATCCAATTTAAATCAAGCAATTTTGAGGCTTATTGCCTTTAGTCATATGAGAGCAGGGTTTGAGTACTTCATTGTGCTTCAGGCTGCTATTGTAAGGTCTGCTAACTGTACTTGTCCCATGGATAGTTTACTGGCTTGCACATATCTAGTTTATGAGTACTTTTGATTATAGCTGCATTGAAATACTGGGTTGGTATCTGCTTTTGAATTCCTGGAGCAGGTAGGGCAGTTGCACAGGTGCTAAGTTCATTCAGTGCTAGCAAAGAACTTTGATTGAAAAGGCAGGTGCATTCTCATTATGCCAACTCCAAAAATGCATAAAAGGTATGGTATCTCATGAGAGGTGGTGAGTTGCAGACGCTATACTGATCTGCACTAGTGTTGAGCTCGAATATTCTAATCACAAATTTGTATTGGTAATTATTGTCACTTTGAGAATTTGCAAAGATCTAGAATATAGAGCTATATCTTTGGTAATCAAAAAACAATCTGGGCTTTTTCATCCTTTTTATGCTATCTTTCATCCATACCATTTATTTTTAATAGTTATTATTTTACCCATCATTAATAAACCCATATTAAAGATGTTTTTTTACTTTTCACAAATAAAAATATTTTTAGATTTTTTACAGATTCTAAAATATTTTTAAATAGATTATTATATTTAACAGACAATCACAGAGAGGCTATATACCAAAAAACAGAAATGTACAAGTCAACAACCAATCCACAAGACAGCTACAGTCAGCAAACCTTACAATAACAGGCTGTTGCACTGTGAAACACCTAGCAATAACCAAACCTCAGTTAAACCTCATTGGATATGCTATTGCCAGGACTAGCTCTCATCTGATTCATAGCCAGAAAGTATGAAAATTGCTTAATTAATACTGGATGGCTTGAAGGAACTGCACCCCAAGATCATTATCATTAGGGTGATAAATATGTTAATTTATTTATGCCAGCTAACTCTTCTCTCACTGCATAGCTTGGCTGCATAAACATTTTCAGCTTTCTAATTGTCCTAATATTATATCAAATTTCCTTTCTATACTGTTTTGTCAGGTAAACTCATTTGCATAAACATGAATATGGAAATAATAGGCATGTACTTTTCAGCCTAAAAAAAGCAGACTCTGCTAGTTTGCATCTCCTTCTCATATTCAAGTTTATGCAAATTGGTTTATAACACAACAGTATAGAAATGTTATAGAATATAATATTAGGACAATTAGAAAAGCGAAAAAATTTTATGCAGCCCTCTAACAGTGAGAAAGAGTTAGCTGGCATCAAGACATGTACAATTTTGTCACCCTAATGATAATGATCTAGGAGCTGGGTCCCCGAAGCCATCAATTTAAATCAAGCAATTTTGAGGCTTGTTGCCTTTAGTCATATGAGAGCAGGGTTTGAGTACTTCATTGTGCTTCAGGCTGCTATTGTAAGGTCTGCTAACTGTACTTGTCCCATGGATAGTTTACTGGCTTGCACATACTTAGTTTATGAGTACTTTTGATTATAGCTGCATTGAAATACTGGGTTGGTATCTGCTTTTGGATTCCTGGAGCAGGTAGGGCAGTTGCACAGGTGCTAAGTTCATTCAGTGCTAGCAAAGAAGCTTTGATTGGAAAGGCAGGTGCATTCTCATTATGCCAACTCCAAAAATGCATAAAAGGTATGGTATCTCATGAGAGGTGGTGAGTTGCAGGCGCTATACTGATCTGCACTAGTGTTGAGCTCGAATATTCTAATCACAAATTTGTATTGGTAATTATTGTCACTTTGAGAATTTGCAAAGATCTAGAATATAGAGCTATATCTTTGGTAATCAAAAAACAATCTGGGCTTTTTTTCATCCTTTTTATGCTATCTTTCATCCATACCATTTATTTTTAATAGTTATTATTTTACCCATCATTAATAAACCCATATTAAAGATGTTTTTTTTTACTTTTCACAAATAAAAATTTTTTAGATTTTTTACAGTTCTAAAATATTTTTAAATAGATTATTATATTTAACAGACAATCACAGAGAGGCTATATACCAAAAAACAGAAATGTACAAGTCAACAACCAATCCACAAGACAGCTACAGTCAGCAAACCTTACAATAACAGGCTGTTGCACTGTGAAACACCTAGCAATAACCACACCTCAGTTAAACCTCATTGGATATGCTATTGCCAGGACTAGCTCTCATCTGATTCATAGCCAGAAAGTATGAAAATTGCTTAATTAATACTGGATGGCTTGAGGGAACTGCACCCCAAGATCATTATCATTAGGGTGATAAATATGTTAATTTATTTATGCCAGCTAACTCTTCTCTCACTGCATAGCTTGGCTGCATAAACATTTTCAGCTTTCTAATTGTCCTAATATTATATCAAATTTCCTTTCTATACTGTTTTGTCAGGTAAACTCATTTGCATAAACATGAATATGGGAAATAATAGGCATGTACTTTTTCAGCCTAAAAAAAGCAGACTCTGCTAGTTTGCATCTCCTTCTCATATTCAAGTTTATGCAAATTGGTTTATAACACAACAGTATAGAAATGTTATAGAATATAATATTAGGACAATTAGAAAACGGAAAAAATTTTATGCAGCCCTCCTAAACAGTGAGAAAGAGTTAGCTGGCATCAAAGACATGTACAATTTTGTCACCCTAATGATAATGATCTAGGAGCACAGGTCCCCGAAGCCATCAATTTAAATCAAGCAATTTTGAGGCTTATTGCCTTTAGTCATATAGAGCAGGGTTTGAGTACTTCATTGTGCTTCAGGCTGCTATTGTAGGTCTGCTAACTGTACTTGTCCCATGGATAGTTTACTGGCTTGCACATACTTAGTTTATGAGTACTTTTGATTATAGCTGCATTGAAATACTGGGTTGGTATCTGCTTTTGGATTCCTGGAGCAGGTAGGGCAGTTGCACAGGTGCTAAGTTCATTCAGTGCTAGCAAAGAACTTTGATTGGAAAGGCAGGTGCATTCTCATTATGCCAACTCCAAAAATGCATAAAAGGTATGGTATCTCATGAGAGGTGGTGAGTTGCAGGCGCTATACTGATCTGCACTAGTGTTGAGCTCGAATATTCTAATCACAAATTTGTATTGGTAATTATTGTCACTTTGAGAATTTGCAAAGATCTAGAATATAGAGCTATATCTTTGGTAATCAAAAAACAATCTGGGCTTTTTTTCATCCTTTTTATGCTATCTTTCATCCATACCATTTATTTTTAATAGTTATTATTTTACCCATCATTAATAAACCCATATTAAAGATGTTTTTTTACTTTTCACAAATAAAAAAATTTTTAGATTTTTTACAGATTCTAAAATATTTTTAAATAGATTATTATATTTAACAGACAATCACAGAGAGGCTATATACCAAAAAACAGAAATGTACAAGTCAACAACCAATCCACAAGACAGCTACAGTCAGCAAACCTTACAATAACAGGCTGTTGCACTGTGAAACACCTAGCAATAACCACACCTCAGTTAAACCTCATTGGATATGCTATTGCCAGGACTAGCTCTCATCTGATTGATAGCCAGAAAGTATGAAAATTGCTTAATTAATACTGGATGGCTTGAGGGACTGCACCCCAAGATCATTATCATTAGGGTGATAAATATGTTAATTTATTTATGCCAGCTAACTCTTCTCTCACTGCATAGCTTGGCTGCATAAACATTTTCAGCTTTCTAATTGTCCTAATATTATATCAAATTTCCTTTCTATACTGTTTTGTCAGGTAAACTCATTTGCATAAACATGAATATGGGAAATAATAGGCATGTACTTTTTCAGCCTAAAAAAAGCAGACTCTGCTAGTTTGCATCTCCTTCTCATATTCAAGTTTATGCAAATTAGTTTATAACACAACAGTATAGAAATGTTATAGAATATAATATTAGGACAATTAGAAAACGGAAAAATTTTATGCAGCCCTCTAAACAGTGAGAAAAGAGTTAGCTGGCATCCAAAAGACATGTACAATTTTTGTCACCCTAATGATAATGATCTAGGAGCACAGGTCCCCGAAGCCATCCAATTTAAATCAAGCAATTTTGAGGCTTATTGCCTTTAGTCATATGAGAGCAGGGTTTGAGTACTTCATTGTGCTTCAGGCTGCTATTGTAAGGTCTGCTAACTGTACTTGTCCCATGGATAGTTTACTGGCTTGCACATACCTAGTTTATGAGTACTTTTGATTATAGCTGCATTGAAATACTGGGTTGGTATCTGCTTTTGAATTCCTGGAGCAGGTAGGGCAGTTGCACAGGTGCTAAGTTCATTCAGTGCTAGCAAAGAACTTTGATTGGAAAGGCAGGTGCATTCTCATTATGCCAACTCCAAAAATGCATAAAGGTATGGTATCTCATGAGAGGTGGTGAGTTGCAGACGCTATACTGATCTGCACTAGTGTTGAGCTCGAATATTCTAATCACAAATTTGTATTGGTAATTATTGTCACTTTGAGAATTTGCAAAGATCTAGAATATAGAGCTATATCTTTGGTAATCAAAAAACAATCTGGGCTTTTTTCATCCTTTTTATGCTATCTTTCATCCATACCATTTATTTTTAATAGTTATTATTTTACCCATCATTAATAAACCCATATTAAAGATGTTTTTTTTACTTTTCACAAATAAAAAATTTTTAGATTTTTTACGGATTCTAAAATATTTTTAAATAGATTATTATATTTAACAGACAATCACAGAGAGGCTATATACCAAAAAACAGAAATGTACAAGTCAACAACCAATCCACAAGACAGCTACAGTCAGCAAACCTTACAATAACAGGCTGTTGCACTGTGAAACACCTAGCAATAACCAAACCTCAGTTAAACCTCATTGGATATGCTATTGCCAGGACTAGCTCTCATCTGATTCATAGCCAGAAAGTATGAAAATTGCTTAATTAATACTGGATGGCTTGAGGGAGCTGCACCCCAAGATCATTATCATTAGGGTGATAAATATGTTAATTTATTTATGCCAGCTAACTCTTCTCTCACTGCATAGCTTGGCTGCATAAA
>JAKVIS010001786.1:0-28806 GCA_033119425.1 Bufotes viridis
ATCAGTCGAACACACATATGGGCACCCTTAGGCAGGCCTTATATCATTTATCAGCTTTTCTACTTTGAAATGGGGACAAGGTTACTACCTGGGGACTTGGTGACTGGTAGCTTTTTCTTCGGTGCTTCTTCTTCAGAACTACTAGAGTCAGAGCTGGAGTCCTTCGCTTTTTTCTGTGGTGGTGTTTTGACGTTCGTTGCCTTCACCTGAGGAGTGGTCTTTTTCTGCTGAAAGAAGACAAGTATGGGCATGTGTGGCTGGGGGTTGGGGGCGGCAGAAATTATGCAGTTAGGAGTGCTCATCCAGAGGGAAAAGGCTCAAGAAGGTGATTTGCAACACAATGCAAATTTGATCTGCATTTTAAAATCAGGGTTTTCAAGTTAATATGAGGAACAGGTCAAAAACACAGAAGGGTGCAAATCGTTTCATTACATTATCTGCTTTATCTGCCCTATTCCCAGTTTTCTCTTACTGACCAAATCACTGGTCCGATAAAGGTCCAAGAATGCTTCTATCAAAACACAAAAATGAATGTAATAAAACGGTAAACATACTGGAGGAGCTTTCTTAGCGTCTTCTTCAGAGTCAGAATCATCACTGGAGTCTTCACTGCTGCTTTTGGCTTTCTTTGGTGGAGGCACTTTAGCGATGGGCTTTTGCCTGCTTTAACAGCTAAAATATAAATAATAGGAAGTGTTTATTAAAAGGGTTGTCCGGGACTAGATAGAGATGGCTGCTTTCTACAAAAAGCACCACATCTGTCCACAAGCTTTATGTAGTATTACAGCTCAGTCCCATTCACTCCACTGTAGCTGTGCTTCATAAACAGCGCACAACTCATGGACAGGCATGGAGCCATTCGAATAAAGCAGTCACGTTCTTCTAAGCCCTAAATCACAAGTCCGTAGTGTGTTTTGCAGAAACACGGACGGCTGCAATGTGCATTCCGCATTTTGCGGACCGCACATTGCTGGCACTACATAGAGAATGCCTTTTTCATGTCCGCACTGCGGACAAGAATAGGACATGTTCTATTTTTTGCAGAAACGGAGACGCGGATGCGAAACACGGATGCGGACATCACATAGTGATGCTGTCCACATCCATTCCTGCCCCTTTGAAATGAATGGGTCTGCAACCCTTCCACAAAATTGCGGATGGGATGCGGATCCATTTTATGGACGTGTGAATTAGGCCTAATCCTGGACAACCCCTTGAACCTTTCAATTTAATAGGGTACGAAGCTTATATATATTAGTTTGAATGGGTCGCGACAGCTGACACAAAGTGTCTTAGTATACGGAGTGCCAGTGGACTCAGGGAACCGTCCTCCACAGCCATATAAATAAAAATAAAAATTTCCACAGCACATCCAAAGGAATTAGTGTAAATTTATTTGCCAGAAAGTCGTGACGCTTCAGTACGCCTAATGGTACCTTTCTCAAGCGGTGGTAACGCTTACCACTGCTGAGAAAGGCACCATGGAGCGTGCATCGAAACGTCGCCATGTTTCTGGTAAATAAATTACACTAATTTGTGATGTGCCGTGGAAACATATATATATATATATATATCATTACATACATACACCCAATGCACCACATCACTCATATTTTACCCTGTTTCTTTGCAGGTGGCTCTCATCTTCACTGGAGCTCTCATCAGCTGCTGGATTCCTTGGCAGATTTCTTAGCAGGCAGACCATTGACTGGGTTTTCTCTTCTTTGAATCTGGAGACCTGAAATTATGTTTCATGCATCTTAAATAAAATATAATGAAATCGCGAGAACCATACAGTAAACTTAACTTACAGTAAAAAAATATTTTAAAAAAATCTGAACTGCTTTAAATAGCGTGAGAGAATGGGACCCTACATTTAAAATGCTAGAGGTACCACAGCATTGGGGGTGTCTTATCAGGTTGACCTCCCAGGACTCATGCACACATATAGTAGGGCTGTTCCAGAACCACCATATGTCTCCATTTCAGATACTTTTTTACTTCTTGATTCTGTACAAATCCAACAGATAAAAAAAAAAAAAAAAAAAAAAAAGTGGCTTAATCCATCAGGCTCCCTATGTGCAGAACTCCTGTAGAAGTACTTCTTCGGGGAGAGATTTATCATGAAGCGACTATATAAAGACCATTTTGAGTGAGTCTGAGTTGGCGCTTCCTTAAATATATCAATTTTGTCCTAGAAAAGGTACTCCAGTTTCCTATACCGCCACCCTAGCAGCTAGAGGTCAATCGATATCGGTATGGCCGATATTATCGGCCGATATTTATGATTTGCACAGTTATCGGTATCGGCACCTAACCAGGCAGATATACCGATAACTGTGCTATCACAGAACATGAGCGCACCGGTCTCAGCGCGGCCATGTTCCCTCAGCAGCACAGGGAGAAGGAGGCAGTGTCTCTCCTCCCCCTGTGCCGCGCTGCCAATGGAGAGAAGAGGAGAGGAAGGGGCTGAGGCGCACTGGCCACCAATGAGAGAGAGAGGAGGAGGAGGGCTGAGGCGCACTGGCCACCAATGGAAAGAGAGAGAGGAGGAGGAGGGGCTGAGGCGCACTGGCCACCAATGAGAGAAGAGGAGGAGGGGCTGAGGCGCACTGGCCACCAATGAGAGAGAAGAGGAGGAGGGGCTGAGGCGCACTGGCCACATGATAATGCGTTTCAGATATTACAAACACAGGCATTAGAAACATTGTCCCAGACCCTGCCTCTAACAGAGTTGTACGATCTGCAGCAATTAACCCCTCAGATGCGGCACCTGAGGGGTTAATTGCCGCAGATCGCAGAGCCTGTCAGAGGCAGGGTCTAGGCAATGTGCTTCAATGTCTGCGTTGTAATATCTGAAACCTATTATCTGGTGACCAGTGCCCTCAGCTGTCCACAATATAAAAACATTGGTGGCCAGTGCGCCCTCCCCATCCCCCTCTCCTTTCTCCCAATCCCTTCAGTATTAATATCATTGGTGGCAGTGGCCACAGGGTCCCTCACCTCCTCTTTTCTGATCGGAGCCCCAGTAGTGTAATGCTGGGGCTCCGGTTACTAAGGCAACCAGGACGCTACTGAAGTCCTGGCTGCCATGGTCAGATCCCTGCTGCTGTGTGCACAGAGCACAGGGCAGCAGGGAGAGGTGAGGTCCTATTCACTCCTAATAGAGCCCTATTAGGTTGAATAGGACAAGGGATGTAAAGAGCACAGGTTCTACCCCTAAGGGGGAAATAGTAATTAAATAAAAAGTAAAAAATTAAAAAACAAAAAAACAAAAAAAAATAAATATTAAGTATAAATTA
Source organism: Bufotes viridis (assembly GCA_033119425.1). Taxonomy (NCBI): domain Eukaryota; kingdom Metazoa; phylum Chordata; class Amphibia; order Anura; family Bufonidae; genus Bufotes; species Bufotes viridis. The sequence goes on from JAKVIS010001786.1 coordinate 3,303, forward strand.
ACCCTTTTCCAATTTTACATATAAAATATATAAACAATAAATAAAAAACATAACGCCATGCCCAAAAAGTCCAAACTATTAATTTAAATAAAAAAAAAAAAAAGTGTTGAACGCTGTAACAGAAAAAAAAATCCAAAATTTAAATGTGCAGAATATTGGTATAAAATATCGGCTATCAGCCTGAAAGTTCACAGAATATCGGTATCGGCTCTAAAAAAATGAATATCGGTCGATCCCTACTAGCAACCAGGGTGGATAAAATTCAATGATTTAAAAAAATAAAAAAATCTGATTTATTTGATTTAAATCGGATTTATTTTAATTTAAATTGATTTTTATATAAAATGCTTTTGAGGAAAATATATTACCTATACAAAGCTTATTCTATCATGAAATAATTTAGTTTTTAATTACCGTATTTTTCGCTTTATAAGACGCACCTAGATTTTTTGAGGAGGAAAATAAGAAAAAAATATTTTTAACCAAAAGGTGTGCTTTTGGTGGGTTTCTGAACTAATGGTGTGTGGATGGCACTGTTATGGGGGAGATCTGTGGGTGGCACTGTTATGGGGGATCTGTGGGTGGCACTGTTATGGGGGGATCTGTGGGTGGCACTGTTATAGGGGGGATCTGTGGGTGGCACTGTTATGGGGGATCTGTGGGTGGCACTGTTATGGGGGATCTGTGGGTGGCACTGTTATGGGGGGGATCTGTGGGTGGCACTGTTATGGGGGGATCTGTGGGTGGCACTGTTATGGGGGATCTGTGGGTGGCACTGTTATGGGGGATCTGTGGGTGGCACTGTTATGGGGGATCTGTGGGTGGCACTGTTATGGGGGATCATCTGTGGGTGGCACTGTTATGGGGGATCATCTGTGGGTGGCACTGTTATGGGGGATCATCTGTGGGTGGCACTGTTATGGGGGATCATCTGTGGGTGGCACTGTTATGGGGGATCATCTGTGGGTGGCACTGTTATGGGGGGATCTGTGGATGGCACTGTTATAGGTGGGATCTGTGGGTGGCACTGTTATAGGGGGATCTGTGGGTGGCACTGTTATAGGGGGATCTGTGGGTGGCACTGTTATAGGGGGATCTGTGGGTGGCACTGTTATAGGGGGATCTGTGGGTGGCACTGTTATAGGGGGATCTGTGGGTGGCACTGTTATAGGGGGATCTGTGGGTGGCACTGTTATAGGGGGATCTGTGGATGGCACTGTTATAGGGGGATCTGTGGGTGGCACTGTTATAGGGGATCTGTGGGTGGCACTGTTATAGGGGGATCTGTGGGTGGCACTGTTATAGGGGGATCTGTGGGTGGCACTGTTATAGGGGGATCTGTGGGTGGCACTGTTATAGGGGGATCTGTGGGTGGCACTGTTATAGGGGATCTGTGGGTGGCACTGTTATAGGGGGATCTGTGGGTGGCACTGTTATAGGGGATCTGTGGGTGGCACTGTTATAGGGGGATCTGTGGATGGCACTGTTATAGGGGGATCTGTGGATGGCACTGTTATAGGGGATCTGTGGGTGGCACTGTTATAGGGGGATCTGTGGGTGGCACTGTTATAGGGGGATCTGTGGGTGGCACTGTTATAGGGGGATCTGTGGATGGCACTGTTATAGGGGGATCTGTGGATGGCACTGTTATAGGGGATCTGTGGATGGCACTGTTATGGGGGATCTGTGGATGGCACTGTTATGGGGGATCTGTGGATGGCACTGTTATAGGGGGATCTGTGGATGGCACTGTTATAGGGGGATCTGTGGATGGCACTGTTATAGGGGATCTGTGGATGGCACTGTTATAGGGGGATCTGTGGGTGGCACTGTTATAGGGGGATCTGTGGGTGGCACCTGTTATGGGGGATCTGTGGATGGCACTGTTATAGGGGGGATCTGTGGATGGCACTGTTATAGGGGGATCTGTGGATGGCACTGTTATAGGGGGATCTGTGGATGGCACACTGTTATAGGGGGATCTGTGGATGGACACACTGTTATGGGGGACTGTGGTGGACACACTGTTATGGGGGGATCTGTGGTGGACACACTGTTATGGGGGAACTGTGGTGACACACTGTTATAGGGGGAGAACTGTGGTGGACACTTTATGGGGGGATCTGTGGATCATACACTAGTGTGGGGGATGTGTGGATGACACACATAGCATCTTATGTAATGGGGGTCACTATTCATACAGGACATATACCAGACACTTATGATACTGTGAACAGCATAAGATGATCTTATGCTGGTCACAGTATCATATGTGTCACTGTATATTGTCCTGTGTGAATAGTGACCCCCATTACACCATTGGCCACCCACTTACAGCAGTCTTTATGCTGTATGTAAAATATTTTAATGTAATGCTCCATTACACTCTGCTTTCTGTGTAATGGAGCAGTTTCACGGTAGGAGGGATGGAAGCTGGCAACACTTAGGCGGGCCCGATGCAGTCACTGTCCTGTAATACATCGGCCCACACACAGCAGTTTTCATAAGTAAAGTCATGGTACAGTAATCCTCTTCAAGCAATGTTTGTACTTTAAACTCAGGCAATCCTCTGTACAACTTACTATGAGCGGCAGGCAGGGCGGCAGCGTAACCTCGCAATGCTCACTCATTCACGCTCCTGCTCTGCCTTCATGAATGAAGTGGGAGGAGCGTGAATGAGTGAGCATCGCGAGATCACGCCGCCGCCCTGCCTGCCGCTCCATAGTAAGTTGTACAGAGGATTGCCTGAGTTAAAGTACAAACATTGGATGAAGAGGATTACTGTACCATGACTTTACTTATAAAACTGCTAGTGCGGGGCCCGATGTATTACAGTACAGTGACTGCATCGGGCCCTGCTACGAGTGTTGCCAGCCTCCATCTTCTCTCCGGCTGATACATCGCAGTGCGGCAGTGATGTATCAGCGCCATGAGAGTTGACAGCATTTGCTTTATAAGACGCAGTCATTTCCCCCACTTTTGGAGGTAAAAAAGTGCCTTATAAAGCGTAAAAATACGGTATGTAGAATAAGGCTGTATATGTTTAATTTTTTTGTAAAAAAATTCCATGAATCCATTCACAATGTCAGGCTCTTCCAGAGGTTTTTCTTAGATTGGGCAGTTTCTCTGCCTACAAGATATTATCACAGATGCTTGGTTTACTTTTGCAGTTCTCAAAACTGAATTTCACTCAGCAGAGATCATATGCCTCTTCTTCACAGCAAATCTTCATCTACTTGCATATTATAGTTATACCAGCAAGAATTAGTCTTAGGGCTACTTTCACATTCGCGTTCGGTGCGAGTCCGCCCAGTACTTGTACAGACGGATCTCGCACTGAAAATACAAACCAATGCATCCGCTCAGAATGGATCAGTTTGTATTATATGTGGGAAAATGTATTAACCCCTTAGTGACCACCCATACGTGATTTTACGGCGGTCACTAAGGGGCCTTAGGCTGGGCCGCCGCGTTTACGGCGGCCCAGTCTAAGCGCTGCACGGCCTCTCTTCTAACAGCCCGAACCGGCAGGAGTGCCGATCCGGGCTGTTTAACCTTTACATGCCGGGCGCAATGTCGCCCGCTGAATGGGAAAGTGGTAACAGAGGGAGCGGACTCTCTCTGTCTTCCCATCAGCACCCGCAAATGCGATTGCGGGGGTGCTGATGTGCTGGGAAGCTTACCTAGCTTCCGATCAGGGCCCCGAGCCTGTCTTCCGGCATCTCCAGCAGACTGTGCCTCTGGCGCAGCCTACTGGTCAAAGTTGGAATAGCATTGCTATTAAAATGTAATGCATTACATTTTAAAAGCAGTCAAAATATTGTATATTATAGTCCCCTTGTGGGACTATTAAGTTGTAAAAAATACACATTTATTAAATAAAAAATTCCATAAATTAAAAATATATGCTTTTTTCCATTGAAAATACGCTTTTCAATGAAAAAATTGTAAAAGAAAATATCCCCTATATGTTTAGTATTGCCATGTCCATAACGACCCGGACTACATAAATATTACGTAAATTATCCCCTATAGTGAACACCGTAAAAATAATAATAAAAAAAAAAGACAGAAATTCTAATTTATTCTTAGTTTCCACCGAAAAACGTAATAACAAGCGATCAAAAAGCAGCATTTACTCCAAATTGATACCAATGAAAATACAAGTCTTCCTCAAAAATAAAGCCCTCAATCAACTCCATAGAATAAAAATAAAAAAGTTATGGGTCTTGGGAAGTGGCAATGCAAAATTATTTTTTGGTTAATAAAGGGGTTTTATTGCAAAAAAGTAGTAAAACGTAAAAAAATTATAAGTATTTAGTATCACTGTAATCGTACTGACCCAGAGAATAAAGATATTATGTTATTTGTACCGAAAAATGAACGCCGTAAAATTTATAATGTAAAAACGCAGTGGCAGTATTGCCATTTTTCCCCATCTCCCTCCCAGAAAGAGTTAATAAAAGTTAATCAGAAAGTTACATGTACCCCAAAATGGTGCCATTAAAAACTACATCTTGTCCCGTAAAAACAAGCCCTCATAAAGCTATATGGACGGAAAAATAAAAAGTTATAGCTCTTGGAACGAGACCATGAAAAAGGAAGTAGGCCCAAACAGGCTTGGTCACTAAGGGTTAAAAGTCAATGCAAACAGATCCGTCCCCATTGACTTACATCGTAAGTCAGGACGGATCCATTTGGCTCCAGTATCGCTAGGCGGACACCAAAACTCTGCAAGCAGCGTTTTGGTGTCTGCCTCAAAACGGAAAGGAGGCGGTATGGAGCCAAACCAGTGCATTGTGAACGGATCCGCATCCATTCGGAACGCATTTGGGCTGAACAGATCAGTTTGGGGCCTCTTGTGAGACCTTCAAACGGATCTCACAAGCAGATCCCCAAACGCAACTGTGAAAGTAGCTTTATGTAGAAAAACTATGATTTAAATTAAGCCTTACTGACTAGTGATTTAAATCAAATCCACCCTGCTAGCAACCCAGCCAGTTTTCCTTTAAAACAGTTTTGATAAATCTCCATTTCAGCATTTTATTAAAGGAGTTTTTTTCCCTCATAAGAGCGCTGCCTTCTCTTCACTGTTTACCTGCACAAATGCAACAGTGAGCCGGTGTCAATACAACTACGGGTCCCATTCAGGATGCGATGTGCGAGCAGGTAAATTAAGAGAGGGCAGCGCTTGTATGGGCGCCGAGGATAGCTCATCAATATAAAAAAAGCAGACAACTCCTTTAAGGCTGGTTTCACGTCTGCTTTGGCTGTATTATCTATCCACATTACTTGGACATGTCCCAAAAATATCTAATGGAGACTATACTAAATCTATTTTACTGATGGTTTAGAAAAAATGATTCAATACATACAAGTAATTTCCGAGGTTAAAGGGGTTGTCTCTCTTCAGCACATGGCGTTTATCATGTAGACAAAGTGAATACAAGGCACTTACTAATGTAATGTGATTTTCCATATTGCATCCTTTGCTGCCTTGATTCACTTTTTCCAATTCATTATACACTGCTCGCTTCCATGGTTAAGACTAGGGTTGTCACGATACCAAAATTTTGAGTCGATTTAGATACCATAAAAACGTATAAAAAAATAAAATACCAAGAAAGCCGTGTGCATTCAGCGTTTTATGGAACGTCAAGCCCATAATAGAACAGTCCTATCCTATTTTTGGGGGAAAAGGTGACTAAAAAATGGCAAATTGAGCGGTTTTTAAAAATAAATTCTGTTACAGCGTGCAACCGCATAGGAGATATTTTTAATATTTTAATTGTTTGGACTTTCTCGGACGTGGCGACATGTAATGTTTTTTTATTGTTTATATATTTTATATGTAAAATTAGGAAAGGAGGTAATTTAAACTTAATATTTATTTATACATTTTATTTAAAGGGCTTCTGTCACGCCCCAAAAGTCATTTTTCTTTTTGGGCTTATAGAATCCTTATAGGGCGATTATTCTATATATACTGTTTTTACCTTTTTCTTTTGGTTATTTTCGCTAAAAATGCACTTTTAAAATATTAATGTTAACTGCTGCCAGCAAGAGGGGAGGTTACTTGCTGGTAGCCGCCACATCCTTCTTTCAAAAACGCCACCTCCTCCAGTTGAGTGACAGATCCAGCGAGTGCTCTCCTCCTCTGGCTGGCCCTGTCTCAATTCCAAATCTCACGCCTGCCCCGTCCCGGTCTTCAGTCGGCGCAGGCGCACTAAGAGGAGGACGCCGCTCAGAAGTCGCCGGCATCTTCTCTTCCGGGTGTAGATGTGACGTCATCGTCCTCCTCTCAGTGCGCCTGCACCGACTGAAGACCGGGACGGCGCAGGCGTGAGATTTGGAACTGAGACAGGGCCAGCCAGAGGAGGAGAGCGCCACTGGATCTGTCACTCAACTGGAGGAGGGGCGTTTGGAAAGGAGGATGCGGCAGCTACCATGAAGTAACCGCCCTACTTGCTGGTAGCGAGGTAACTTACATATTTTAAAAGTAATTTTTTTAGCGAAAATAACAGAAAAAGGTAAAAACAGTATATATAGAATTATCGCCCTATAAGGATTTTAGTAAGTCCAAAAAAGAAAAATGACGTTTTTGGGGGAGTCGGGGGTGACAGAAGCCCTTTAATAACTATTAGCCGCTTTAAGAGCTAGAACCCTTGTCCAATTCAGAGAGCTCTATTAGGGTGAATAGGATTCTGACACTGTTCCTGCTGCCATGTGCTTTGTGTACAGCAGGAGGCTTACCATGGCAGCCATGGATGGCTTCAATTGCACCCTGGCTGCTATGGTAACCGATTAGAGTCCTGTGATTTCACCTCTACATGGGTTATGTGCAGTATTGCAGTTGCCAGCCCGATTCACATGATTGAAGCAAATGATCACACAATTAGGGCTCAAGCACACAAATGTCTTTTTCTGTGTCCGTTCCAGTTTTTTGCAGCCCGTATGAGGAACCTTTCACTTAAATGGGTCCGCAAAAAAACCACAAATGACATATGCATTCTATTTCCAGATGTTTGCATGGATGTTCCGCAAAAAGATAAAACATGTCCTATTCTTGAATGTTAGTTACAACGGCTCCACAAAAAATGGATGCAATAGGCATGTCACACAGAAATCATACGTATGTTTTGCAGACCGCAAAATACATAATGTCATGTGCATGAGCCCTTAGTTGTAGATGAGCATGACACCGTCTTTTAAGAAAGCAACCATGTCATGAGCAGAGGATACATTTATAGAGGATCTATATCTTTCTTACAAATTATCTATCCTTTGAATAGGTCATTAGCAACTAACACTTGGGACCCCCACCGGGCAGTTGTTTGAGAAGCCAGCATTAATCAATGTACTCTAATAAGGCTTATGGACCAGAGGTATTCTGCTGAGACCGCCCCTTGATGGAAACCGGTTACCTCCTCTATGCTCCCTTCAGTGAGGGATGCATAAAGTGGTGACAGATACGCTGAAATCAAAGTAAAGTTGCTGCCAAGAACGTACGGTTTAAGGCGACCTGCATGCACTGGCAATTACGTGCAATTTTTAAGCATGGATTCTCATGTGGAAAAACCACAGCATAATTATGTACACTTCGCTTTTTCATTCCAAGCGGGCAATCGACCTGCTGTGTTGATTTTGAAACCGCAGCATGTCAATTCTTTGAGCGGATTTCATCCTTTTCAAGGAAAGGGCAAGATCTGCAGCAAAACCACACCAAAAACCACAGGCAACACATGCACGTAAATCTTTGTTTGTAAACTTGCACCCGTGTGCAGTTAGCCTAATGCTGACAGTGTGCACTGACGAAAAGTCCGGCTTAGGATACATTCATAGGACCGTATCAGTTTTGCAAAACATGGATAAAGGCCATGCGAGTCCTGCACATTCTGCCCTAGGTTAAAAATGCCTATTCTTTTGCAAAACAGACAAGAACAGGAGACGTTCTATCTTTTCTGAGGAGCAGCGTAGTGGACATATGGATGTGGATAGCACACAGTGTGCTATTCGAATCTTTGCGGCCCCAGTAAAATGGATGTGTCAGCATCTGATCCGAAAATACGGTCGTGTGAATGGCCCCTTCTTATAACCACTCTCCCTGCAGATGATTTTTCTCTTCTCAATCATCAGCAAGTGGTTGGTTTATCTGGGGCTTATGAATAAACCAGACTGTTCCCCGCGGCGTGCTGAAAGTTGACAGCAATTTTGCTTTAGCACATAAGTGACGGTGACTGAGTGACTAAGTTGTCTGTCCCTATTCTGGGAAACATTACTCATGTAAGGTACAGGAGCTTTTGGGCTAAAAAAATAAATAAAATTGACAAAGGAAGAAAAAATATAACTCACTTAATCCAATCACTGTAAATCTCAAGAAGCGAAGCCGGGCTAGCGTCCTGATCCTTCTGTCAAAGAAAAAAAAGCAAGGTAAATTAAAGAAAGCATCAATAACTCTCCAAGTGATGCCATAGGGGCGCTGTTTATCACCCTATGTGGCATGGGAACAGGAGTGCTTACTGCGCACTTACACAATCATAACATTAAAACCACCATGGTCAGGTTAGGTCATCAATATTAGATTGGCAGGGGTCCGACACCCAGCACCAATCAGCAGTTTGAAGAGAAGGTCACGGTCCACGCTCGTGCTGCCTCCCTTCATTGTTTACCTGCTCGCCATCGACATCACAGCAGCAAGTAGTGTTCAATTAGACGGCTTGTTGCTACACACTTGAATAGAATGGAGCCGTCCCATTGAAGTGAACGGGGCGGCTTGTAATTACACTACTCACTGCTGCGATGCTGATGGCGAGCAGGTAAACAATGAAGGAAGGCTGCGCCGCACGCAAATTGCCTTCTCTTCAAACAGCGGATTAGTGGAGATGCCAGGTATCAGACCCCTGCCGATATGATATTGATGACCTATCCTCACTAGCTACATGCACACGAACGTATTTTGCTTCCGTGTCCGTTCCGGTTTTTCTTGCGGTTAGGATGCGGACCCATTCATTTCAATGGGTCCACAAAAATGCTGACCGCACACCGTGTACTATTCGCATCCATTATGTCCATTCCGTGGCCCCGCAAAAAAGCGCATGTCCTATTCTTGTCCGTTTTACGGACAAGGATAAACATTATTACAATGGACCTGCAAAAAAAAAAAGATGCCATACGGAAATGTCATCAATTTTTTTTTGCGGACCATAAACACATACGGTGGTGTGCATGTAGCTTTAAAGTCCCGGAAAACTCCTTCAAATAAACCGATTGGTTCGCTACAAGAAAAGGACCCCATTTTTATTAGGGTCTCTGCCACCAATATAGTACTCCACACAGGGTAGAATTTCTGCTGTTACTGTAGCACAATCTGCATCTGCTGTGGATGTACAGTGGATCTCACCCCATGCGATACAGAGGGAGATATCTACAGTGGAAATCTGCAGCATAAATCGAGAGAATATCGATTTAAAGTCTTCACCGCAGGTCAATTTAATCTGCAGAAATGGATGACATTTCTTAAAGGGGTTGCTTATCCCTAAGGACCTTTTCTGCTCTCCCCGGCTCATCCCTGAGGACCGTGCTCTCCCCGGCTGTCACTCACCACTCCGGTGGCCTTCTTAAACTCTTTAGCCGCATTTATGAACTGGTTGTCCTGCAGAAAACGCAGCACCTGAGGGAACAGATCGCTGGGCACCACGCGCTGATCCGCCATGCTTACAGCTCCGACCTAGCACACGCCGCAACACAGCGATCACGTGGACAACAGGAAAGAGCGGCTGGCTGCTGGGCGCATAGGAATGACGTCAGCGGAACAGGGACAAACGAGGGCGTGGCGAGGCGGCCCTTTCCCGCGGAATGTACGTCTGTGACACGTGCAGAACGCGGCCTAAACAAACCATTGTGCGGAGAAAAGACTAGGCGCTATATTAATGGCTTGTGAATGCTCGGCTTCCATCTGTACAGAGCCTCCATTGTGTAATGTGGGGCATTAATATGGCAGCATATAACTGCATACCATTGAACAGCTCGCTGTGGGACAAGCCCAGTCAATTCTTTAACTTAAAGGGAACCTGTCACCTCAAAAACGCATATAAAACCACCAGCCTTACTTCATAGTAGCCCCAGTCTGTTAATAATCATATGTTTGATCAGGTAGTCTGATGCTCCATAGATTCAAAAACGATGTTTTAACGCTATCTTGCCGGTCAGCTTGAAGTCAAGGGGCAGTGGCTTCCATGCTTTAAGTCAAGGTAAGCACGCCCCTAACCGTATCCTCTTTTGTTAGATTGAAAGCCTTCAGTGCGGCATGGGCGGTGTGCTCCGGCTGCCGCTGTTTCTGCAGTGTACTGCGCATGCACAAGACTTCTGCGATCCCCGCTGCATAGCAGGGCTAAATTTTGGCGCAGCGCTGCATGGCGACCACCGATGCTGCAGCACTGCACTAGCAAGCAGCAGGACCCAGCAGTCAAATAGCGCCCCTGCTGTCTGACAAAGCCACCCTGGCACTGGGCCCACCAGCACAACACCAAAGCAACAATGGCTGCCATGCAGTACTGCACCATGTGAACAGGTGTGAAACTCACCTTATCATATACTCTCAGGAGCTCCATCTGAGAGGTAAGAATTTATACCCTTAGGCTAGGTCTACACGACAAATATAGCACAACTACACTGCAACATGTGTCGCGCGACAATGCATTATTGTAGTGCAACACTTTTTATAATGGTAGTCTATGGTGTCAGCATTCGACATACTGCGACACGACAGTCGCAGAAAAATCCATCTTGAATGGATTATTTGCGACTGTGCGTGTCGCGTGACAAATGTCGTTGTAGAGCCTAGCCTTATGCAGTCTACTGCTAATTAAAAGCCGAATTGGGAGGAGTGCTGATACCAGGAGGGAAAATGGTGCAGTACTGCACGGCGGCCATTGTTACTCGGTGCTGTGCTGGTGGATCAGTGGGGCCCAGTGCCAAGGTGGCTTTGCCAGACAGCGGGGGCTCTGTTTGATCCTTTTCCAAGGAAAGGGCAAGATCTGCAGCAAAACCACCAAAAACCACAGGCAACACATGCACGTAAATCTTTGTTTGTAAAACTTGCCCGTGTGCAGTTGGCCTAATGCTGACAGTGTGCACTGACGAAGAGTCCCGGCTTGGATGCATTCACTTAGGACACGTATCAGTTTTTGCAAAACATGGATAAAGGCCATGCGAGTCCCTGCACATTCTGCCCTAGGTTAAAAATGCCTATTCTTTTGCAAAACAGACAAGAACAGGAGGCGTTCTATCTTTTCTGAGGAGCAGCGTAGTGGACATGGATGTGGATAGCACACAGTGTGCTATTCGAATCTTTGCGGCCCCAGTAAAATGGATGTGTCAGCATCTGATCCGAAAAATACGGTCGTGTGAATGGCCCCTTCTTATCTTCCTCTCCCTGCAGATGATTTTCTCATATAATCATCAGCAAGTAGTTTGGTTTATCTGGGGCTTATGAATAAACCAGACTGTTCCCGCGGCGTGCTGAGTTGACAGCAATTTTGCTTTAGCACATAAGTGACGGTGACTGGTGACTAAGTTGTCTGTCCCTATTCTGGGAAACATTACTCATGTGTAGGTACAGGAGCTTTGGGCTAAAAAATAAATAAAATTGACAAGGAGAGAAAAAAATATAACTCATAATCCAATGCTGTAAATCTCGAAGCGAAGCCGGGCTGGCGTCCTGATCCTTCTGTCAAAGAAAAAAAAGCAAGTAAATTAAAGAAAGCATCAATAACTCTCCAGAGTGTGCCATAGGGGCTACTGTTTATCACCCTATGTGGCATGGGAACAAGTGCTTACTGCGCACTTACACAATCATAACATTCACAAACTACCATGGTCAGGTTAGGTCATCAATAGATTGGCAGGGTCCGACACCCAGCACCAATCAGCAGTTTGAAAGAAGGTCACGGTCACGCTCGTGCTGCCTCCCCTTCATTGTTTACCTGCTCGCCAGACGACATCACAGCAGCAAGTAGTGTTCAATTAGACGGCTTGTTGCTACACACTTGGAATAGAATGGAGCCGTCCCATTGAAGTGAACGGGCGGCTTGTAAAGTCACACTACTCACTGCTGCGTGCTGTTGAGCAGGTAAACAATGAAGGGAGAACAAACCTTGCATAAGTGCCTTCTCTTCAAAAACAGCAGTTAGTGGAGATGCCAGGTATCAGACCCCTGCCGATATGATGATGACCTATCCTCACTAGCTACATGCACGAGCGTATTTTTGCTTCCGTGTCCGTTCCGGTTTTCTTGCGGTTAGGATGCGGACCCATTGTTTCAATGGGTCCACAAAAATGCTGACCGCACACCGTGTACTATTCGCATCATTATGTCCATTCCGTGGCCCCGCCAAAAAAAGCGCATGTCCTATTCTTGTCCGTTTCTGCAGGACAAGGATAAACATTATTATGGACCTGCAAAAAAAAAAAGATGCCATGCGAATGTCATCAATTTTTTTTTTTTGCGGACCCATAAATTTTTATACGGTGGTGTGCATGTAGCTTTAAAGTCCCGAAAAACTCCTTCAAATAAACCGATTGGTTCGCTACAAGAAAAGGACCCCATTTTTATTAGGGTCTCTACCACCAATATAGTACTCCACACAGGGTAGAATTTCTGCTGTTACTGTAGCACAATCTGCATCTGCTGTGGATGTACAGTGAATCTCACCCCATGCGATACAGGAGATATCTACAGTGGAAATCTGCAGCATAAATCGAGAGAGAATATCGTTTGAAGTCTTCCTACTGAGTCAATTTAATCTGCGAAATGGATTGACATTTCTTAAGGGTTCTTATCCCTAAGGACCTTTTCTGCTTCCCCAGCTCATCTGAGGACCGTGCTCTCCCCCGGCTGTCACTCCCCACCCTCCGGTGGCCTTCTTAACTCTTTAGCCGCATTTATGAACTGGTTGTCTGAAACGCAGCACCTGAGGGAACAGATACTGGGCACCACGCTGATCCCGCCATGCTTACAGCTCCGACCTAGCACACGCCGCAGCACAGCGTCACGTGGACAACAGGAAAGAGCGGCTGGCTGCTGGGCGCATAGAATGACGTCAGCGGAACGAGGACAAACGAGGGCGTGGCGAGGCGGCCCTTTCCCGCGGAGATGTACGTCTGTGACACGTGCAGAACGCGGCCTAAACAAACCATTATTGCGGAGCAAAAGACTAGGCGCTATATTAATGGCTTGTGATGCTCGGCTTCCATCTGTACAGAGCCTCCATTGTGTAATATTGGGGCATTAATATGGCAGCATATAACTGCATGTACCATTGAACAGCTCGCTGTAAGGACAAGCCCAGTCAATTCTTTAACTTAAAGGAACCTGTCACCTCAAAAACGCATATAAAGAGAACCCTCCATAGTCTTTGTTCTCCACTTGTACAGCGTTCATTTCAGGACATGGTCAGATATCATAGTCAGCTATCAGAATGTCACCTGACTCTGACACAGATATCCGAGTTTGGCTTTAGAGGGCAAAGTGGATCTCACTTCCTTTAGGGTGCAATATGAGTTCACTTCCTCTAGGGTGCAATATGGATTCACTCTTAGGGTGCAATAAGGGATTCACTTCCTTTTAGGGTGCAATAAGGGATTCACTTCCTTTAGAGATTGCAATAAGGATTCACTTCCTTTAGGGTGCAATAAAGATTCACTTCCTTTAGAGGTGCAATAAAGGGATTCACTTCCTTTAGGGTGCAATAAAGGGATTCACTTCCTTTAAGGTGCAATAAAGGGATTCACTTCCTTTAGGTGCAATAAGGATTCACTTCCTTTAGGTGCAATAAAGGGTTCACTTCCTTTAGGGTGCAATAGGATTCACTTCTCTTTAGGGTGCAATAAAGGGATTCACTTCTTTAGGGTGCAATAAGGGATTCACTTCCTTTAGGGTGCAATAAGGGATTCACTTACTTTAGGGTGCAATAAGGGATTCACTTCCTTTAGGGTGCAATAAGGGATTCACTTACTTTAGGGTGCAATAAGGGATTCACTTCCTTTAGGGTGCAATAAAGGGATTCACTTCCTTTAGGATGCAATAAGGGATTCACTTCCTTTAGGGTGCAATAAGGATTCACTTCCTTTAGGGTGCAATAAGGGATTCACTTCCTTTAGGGTGCAATAAAGGATTCACTTCGCTTTAGGATGCAATAAGGATTCACTTCCTTTAGGATGCAATAAGGGATTCACTTCCTTTAGGATGCAATAAAGGATTCACTTCCTTTAGGGTGCAATAAGGGATTCACTTCCTTTAGGGTGCAATAAGGGGATTCACTTCCTTTATTTATGTGCCACTGTTAGGACTAAGGGAAAACAAACTATCGTTACAAATTAACGATTCCCTTACGTCCTAACCAGTGGCACAGACGGGAATTAGCAAGCAGAAACCCCCATGGGAGGGCCCTCATGCCTGGCGGAGGATAACACTGTCCGGCCAAATGAGGGATAGCTCTCTATCCTAGACTCCACGCTGCAGTGTGAGGTAAAAGTGGAGTGAGCTCCAGGAAGCCGACTTACAGATCACATCCAGCGGAATCGAGCTTCTTTCTGCACAGGAGGAGCCACCGCTCGAGTAGAGTGGGTCCTCACGAACTCAGGCGGCTCTGGACACCTGAGATACATACGACTCGTAATTGCTCTCCTTGATCTATCGACTGATGGAGGGTTTAGACTAGAGGCTATCCTCCCCTTGTGGGCACCGGAAAAAAGGATAAGGAGGTTTTCATCCTTCCTAAATATCTTGGAGCGTTCCAGGTAAATCCTGAGACATCTCGAAACGTTGAGGGTATGGAGCCCCCTTTCTTCTGAGGAGGGGGGTGGAGCCAAAACCGGAAGAGAAATCACCTGGTTGATGCTGCTGAACGGAGGCACCTTTGGAATAAAGGTAGGTAAAAACTTGAGCAGCAGCCGGTCTTACAGGAACTTGGTGTACGGCTCAAAAGCAGAAAAAGCTTGACGTTCCCCAACTCGTTTTACAGAAGTAATAGGTAATAAAAAGGTAATTTTACAGGTTAGAAACTTGAGCTCCACCTCCTCTAAGGGCTCAAAGGGGGGAGATGATAACCCCCCATACCGGGATAGCCTTAATTATCGTAGGCTTTAACCTTGAAGCTCCCTAAGGAACCTCTTCATAAGGGGTTCTTGAGAAATGGACCTGTTGAGGACAGGCCGAGATCGCAGAAGGTGACAACCCTTTATCCAGACCGTCCTGCAGGATGGTGGGTATGGACACATCTACGGATGACAGTTGACGACTGGAACACCAAGTTGAGAAAACTTTCCAAACTCATGAATAAGATCTGGAATAAGTTTGGTAGCCTCAGATCTGGAGCGCTGTAGGGTTCTCAAGACAGACCCCGATAGCCCTGCTATTCTCAGAAGGGACTCCAGGCTGTCAGGTTGAACATTTGAAGATTTGAGGAGATCTGAGTGCCCCCGACACCAGCACTCCCTCTGGGGAAGCCTCCAAAATTTACAGTGTCATCCGCAGTGCCCCCGTGACGGTGTCATCCGCAGTGCCCCCTTCCGTGACGGTGTCATCCGCAGTGCCCCCTGTGACGGTGTCATCCGCAGTGCCCCGTGACGGTGTGTCATCCGAGGTGCCCCTTCCGTGGCGGTTTCATCCGCAGTGCCCCCGTGATGGTGTTATCCGCAGTGCCCCCGTGGCGGTTTCATCCGCAGTGCCCTCCTTCCGTGACGGTGTCATCCGCACTGCCCCCGTGGCGGTGTCATCCGCAGTGCCCCCTTCCGTGGACGGTATAATCCGCAGTGCCCCCTTCCGTGACGGTGTCATCTGCAGTGCCCCCTGTGGCGGTGTCATCCGCAGTGCCCCCTTCCGTGGCGGTGTCATCCACAGTGCCCCCTTCCGTGGCGGTGTCATCCGCAGTGCCCCCTTCCATGACGGTGTCATCCGCAGTGCCCCCTTCCGTGGCGGTGTCATCCGCGAGTGCCCGCCCGTGACGGTGTCATCCGCAGTGCCTCCTGTGACGGTGCCATCCGCAGTGCCCCCTTCCGTGGCGGTGTCATCCGCAGTGCCCCCGTGGCGGTGTCATCCGCAGTGCCCCCGTGATGGTGTTATCCGCGAGTGCCCCCGTGGCGGTGTCATCCGCAGTACCCCTGTGACGGTGTCATCCGCAGTGTCCCCCTTCCGTGACGGTGTCATCCGCAGTGCCCCTGTGGCGGTGTCATCCGCGAGTGTCCCCCTTCCGTGACGGTGTCATCCGCAGTGCCCCCGTGACAGTGTCATCTGCAGTGCCCCCGTGGCGGTGTCATCCGCAGTGCCCCCTTCCGTGACGGTGTCATCCGCAGTGCCCCCGTGATGGTGTTATCCGCGAGTGCCCCTGTGACGGTGTCATCCGCAGTGCCCCCTTCCGTGGCGGTGTCATCCGCAGTGCCCCCGTGATGGTGTTATCCGCGAGTGCCCCCGTGACGGTGTCATCCGCAGTGTCCCCCTTCCGTGACGGTGTCATCCGCAGTGCCCCCGTGACAGTGTCATCTGCAGTGCCCCCGTGACGGTGTCATCCGCAGTGCCCCCGTGATGGTGTTATCCGCAGTGCCCCTGTGACGGTGTCATCCGCAGTGCCCCCTTCCGTGACGGTGTCATCCGCCAGTGCCCCCGTGACAGTGTCATCTGCAGTGCCCCCGTGGCGGTGTCATCTGCAGTGCCCCTTCCGTGGCGGTGTCATCCGCAGTGCCCCCGTGATGGTGTTATCCGCAGTGCCCCCTTCCGTGACGGTGTCATCCACAGTGCCCCCGTGATGGTGTTATCCACAGTGCCCCCGTGAGCGGTGTCATCCGCAGTGCCCCCGTGATGGTGTTATCCGCAGTGCCCCCGTGACAGTGTCATGTGCAGTGCCCCCGTGACGGTGTCAATGTCCCTGGATCCCAGGATTGATACCGACTTTTTCTGGCAGGGTCTTCTTGTGTTTTATCTGCTGACCTGAGGCCTCTTTCACACGAGCGTGGCGGATTGGCTCTGGATGCGTTCAGTGAAACTCGCATCATTTTACAAGCAAGTTCCGTCAGTTTTGTCTGCGATTTCGTTCAGTGTTTCCGTTTTTCTGAGCAGGTGCAATCAGTTTTGATGTGTTTTTACACGCGTAAAGCGGAAGGTTTACATACATCATCTCCAGACAACCATCTGCGAAGAACGCATTGCATCTGGGTCACTTCCGGGTCACCTCCGGACAATGCGTTTTCACTGAAGCCCCATTCACTGCTGTGGGCCAGGGCTCCGTGAAAACGCAGAATATAGAACATAGCACTGGTGGGGAGGGCGGGGCTGATGGCACAGGTGGGGAGGCGGGGCTGATGGCACAGGTGGGGAGGGCGGGGCTGATGGCACTGGTGGGGGAGGGCGGGGCTGATGGTGCAGGTGGGGGAGGGTGGAGCTGATGGCGCAGGTGGGGAGGCGGAGCTGATGGCGCAGGTGGGGAGGCGGAGCTGATGGCGCAGGTGGGGGGAGGTGGAGCTTATGGCGCAGGTGGGGGAGGCGGAGCTATGGCGCAGGTGGGGAGGCGGAGCTGATGGCGCAAGTGGGGAAGGCGGAGCTTATGGCGCTGGTGGGGAGGGCGGAGCTGATGGCACTGGTGGGGAGGCGGAGCTGATGGCACTGGTGGGGAGGGCGGGGCTTATGGCACTGGTGGGGAGGGCGGGGCTGATGGCACTGGTGGGGAGGCGGGGCTTATGGCGCAGGTGGGGGAGGCGGGGCTTATGGCACTGGTGGGGAGGGCGGAGCTGATGGCACTGGTGGGGGAGGGCAGGGCTTATGGCACAGGTAGGGGAGAGTGGAGCTGATGGCGCAGGTGGGGAGGCGGAGCTGATGGCACAGGTGGGGAGGGTGGGGCTGATGGCACAGGTGGGGGAGGCGGGGCTTATGGCACAGGTGGGGAGAGTGGAGCTGATGGCGCAGGTGGGGAGGCGGAGCTGATGGCACAGGTGGGGAAGGGTGGGGCTAATGGCACAGGTGGGGAAGGGCGGGGCTGATGGCACTGGTGGGGGAGGCGGAGCTGATGGCACTGGTGGGGGAGAGCGGGGCTGATGGCGCAGGTGGGGGAGGCGGGCTGATGGCGCAGGTGGGGAGGGCGGGGCTGATGGCACAGGTGGGGGAGGCGGAGTTGATGGCACTGGTGGGGAGGCGGAGCTGATGGCACTGGTGGGGAGGGCGGGGCTGATGGCACTGGTGGGGAGGCGGAGCTGATGGCACTGGTGGGGAGGGCGGGGCTTATGGCACTGGTGGGGAGGGCGGAGCTGATGGCACTGGTGGGGAGGGCGGGGCTTATGGCACTGGTGGGGAGGGCGGGGCTTATGGCACAGGTAGGGGAGAGTGGAGCTGATGGCACAGGTGGGGAGGCGGAGCTGATGGCACAGGTGGGGGAGGGTGGGGCTGATGGCACTGGTGGGGGAGGGCGGGGCTTATGGCACAGGTGGGGGAGAGTGGAGCTGATGGCGCAGGTGGGGGAGGCGGAGCTGATGGCACAGGTGGGGAGGGTGGGGCTGATGGCACTGGTGGGGAAGGGCGGGGCTGATGGCACTGGTGGGGGAGGCGGAGCTGATGGCACTGGTGGGGAGAGCGGGGCTGATGGGCGCAGGTGGGGAGGCGGAGCTGATGGCGCAGGTGGGGAGGGCGGGGCTGATGGCACAGGTGGGGAGGCGGAGTTGATGGCACTGGTGGGGGAGGCGGAGCTGATGGCACTGGTGGGGAGGGCGGGGCTTATGGCACTGGTGGGGAGGGCGGGGCTGATGGCACTGGTGGGGGAGGCGGAGCTGATGGCACTGGTGGGGGAGGGCGGGGCTTATGGCACAGGTGGAGGAGAGTGGAGCTGATGGCGCAGGTGGGGGAGGTGGAGCTGATGGCACTGGTGGGGAGGTGGAGCTTATGGCACAGGTGGAGGAGAGTGGAGCTGATGGCACAGGTGGGGAGGTGGAGCTGATGGCACAGGTGGGGAGGCGGAGCTTATGGCACTTGGGCTGATCGCACAGGTGGAACGAAGGGTGTTGGGGTTTGATGAGTTTTTATAAAGGAATTATTCATGTTTTCTTATTGTAGCTGTGATGCCCGTCACTTGTGAGCTGTCCTTCCCCCATTTATGGGGAGGTTGGTGTAAGTCATAGATAGAAACATAGAATGTGTCGGCAGATAAGAACCATTTGGCCCATCTAGTCTGCCCAATATCCTGAATCCTATGACTAGCCCCCGACCTTATCTTATATGAAGGACTGGCCTTATGCCCAATATCCTGAATCCTATGACTAGCCCCGGCCCTATCTTATATGAAGGATGACCTTATGCCCAATATACTGAATCCTATGACTAGCCCCGGCCCTATCTTATATGAAGGATGGCCTTATGCCCAATATACTGAATACTATGACTAGCCCCCGGCTCTATCTTATATGAAGGATGGCCTTATGCCCAATATACTGAATACTATGAATAGTCCCCGACCCTATCTTATATGAAGGATGGCCTTATCCCCAATATACTGAATACTATGACTAGCCCCCGGCCCTATCTTATATGAAGGATGGCCTTATGCCCAATATCCTGAATCCTATGACTAGCCCCGGCCCTATCTTATATGAAGGATGGCCTTGAGCCCTGAAACGGATCTCACAAGCGGATCCCCAATCGCCAGTGTGAAAGTAGCCTAACTGTGTTATTGCCATGTGCCAGGCCTGCTAGGGATGTCATTCCAGCTCTAGGTCAGTAGAGGGAGCCCTAGTTTATATATAGGCCCAGTCAGGGAAGGTAGAAGATTCTAGTCCAGGCCATGAGCCTGTGAAGGCAGTGCAGGCCTGGAGCCTGAAGACTAGGAGAGGGCATTGCAGTCCCTGTAACCGGGTTCCAGATCCAAGGAAAAGGTTCCCCTCCTGAGTCCGTACCTACAAAGTGATAAATAAAGCAGGATCATTACCAACCAGCCAGAGGAAGCTGAGGAAAGGCAGAGCCAAGCCCAGGAAAGCAAGAGGTACTACAGATACCAGAGGAGGTACTTACTTATCGTGTTCCCAAGGATATACGCCAGATATAGGGCATTGGCACCACGGAGAATAGTGTCCATGTTCCAGGATCAGTCAGGAATAGAGTGCAAGCCGCCTGTACTGCAACAGTCCTGTGTTTAACCCTCTGTGATCACCTTGCTATGTCAGAGACTGCCATATAGAAACCGTAACCTGTAACCTGCTAAACCAACCGTCTTCTAAGGAACTGCGCTTCCATCTATGTCCATGTATGATTACCAAAGCTTCAGTAGAGTTCAAGTTCTGTTTTATTACAATTACTCAATTATTCCTACTATCAACAAACGGTGTGCCACCGTTAATTGGCACTGGCGTCACGAACTCTACCTATAACTACCTGTCCTTGCAGAAGTACCAGAGAGTCGGCCTGTCTCAGGTTAGTGGTCCTAACTGCACTACAACACCCAGGAACACTACTGAACCCTAATTGAGTACGCTGCATTATTAGAGGACTTAATTATTGATATAAAATAATCGCTTACTGCAGCGCCGCAGAAAACCAATGCTCATGTGACCAGACCCATAGAGATGAATGTGTCCGGGTTCCGGTGCAGTGCGTTCACTGCACACATTGCACCTGCACCGAAAACTCGCTCATGTGAAAGAGGCCTTAAAGGGGTTGTCTCGTCTGAGACAATGGGGGTATCGCTAGGATCTGCCCCATTGTCTGATAGGTGGGGGTCCCACCGCTGCGAAGGACTCCAGTCCAGCCTCTGCCCAGTGCTCTCCCCATAGAAATAAATACAGGGCAGACGCACATGCGCGGTACGCCCTTCGGGAATTTACCACCTACAGTTACAAGATAGATGCGGGTCTCAGAGGTGGGACCCTCACCTATCAGACAATGGGGCGCATCCTAGCGGTATATCCCTCATTGTCTAAGAAGAGACAACCCCTTTAATTTCCCTAGGACAAGGTATATTCAGCAGATTATGGGGGTCATTTTAGACGCCGTTCTTATTAACCCTTGCCGTGGCTTCATTACTGACCTAAAACAGACGCAAGTACGATAATCAGAAGCTCCCCCCCACCATGCCAACTTTTTAGAACTGGCGTAAGCGAAGAAAAGTCGCAAAGGTTATTTATGCTGCAATCTACAAAATACCTACGACAAAAAGTGGTATATCTCTGATAGGAAATGACGCCATGTCCAGCGGGGGTGCACTTCCAAACATGTCCAGTAGATGGTGACACGGAACTGTATAAAAAACTGTTATTCACAACATAACTCCACATCTACAGAGTACATATGGCCGAACATAGCCCGCCGTCCATCCAGTCTGGCCTGTTATCCTGCAAGTGGATCCAGAGGAAGGCAAAAATAAAAACTATGAGGTAGAAGACAATTGTCCTCAATTTAGCGGAAAAAATTCCTTCCTGAATCAAATCAGAATAACTCCCGGAATCAACGACCCCTCTCTAGTAGCTGTAACCTGTAATATTATTACACTCCAGAAATACATCCAGGCCCTCCTGATCTCTTATACTGACCTCACCATCACAACCTCCTCAGGGAGAGAGTCCATAGTCTCACTGCTCTTACCGTAAAGAGTCCATAGTCTCACTGCTCTTACAGTAAAGAGTCCATAGTCTCACTGCTCTTACAGTAGAGTCCATAATCTCACTGCTCTTACAGTATAGAGTCCATAGTCTCACTGCTCTTACAGTATAGAGTCCATAGTCTCACTGCTCTTACAGTAAAGAGTCCATAGTCTCACTGCTCTTACAGTAAAGAGTCCATAGTCTCACTGCTCTTACAGTAAAGAGTCCATAGTCTCACTGCTCTTACAGTAAAGAGTCCATAGTCTCACTGCTCTTACAGTAAAGAGTCCATAGTCTCACTGCTCTTACAGTAAAGAGTCCATAGTCTCACTGCTCTTACAGTAAAGAGTCCATAGTCTCACTGCTCTTACAGTAAAGAGTCCATAGTCTCACTGCTCTTACAGTAAAGAGTCCATAGTCTCACTGCTCTTACCATAAAGAGTCCACAGTCTCACTGCTCTTACCATAAAGAGTCCACAGTCTCACTGCTCTTACAGTAAAGAGTCCACAGTCTCACTGCTTTTACAGTATAAAGTCCATAGTCTCACTGCTCTTACAGTAAAGAGTCCATAGTCTCACTGCTCTTACAGTAAAGAGTCCATAGTCTCACTGCTCTTACAGTAAAGAGTCCATAGTCTCACTGCTCTTACAGTAAAGAGTCCATAGTCTCACTGCTCTTACAGTAAAGAGTCTATAGTCTCACTGCTCTTACAGTAAAGTGTCCATAGTCTCACCGCTCTTACAGTATAGAGTCCATAGTCAAACTGCTCTTACAGTATAGAGTCCATAGTCTCACTGCTCTAACAGTAAAGAGTCCATAGTCTCACTGCTCTTACAGTAAAGAGTCCATAGTCTCACTGCTCTTACAGTAAAGAGTCCATAGTCTCACTGCTCTTACAGTAGAGTCCATAATCTCACTGCTCTTACAGTATAGAGTCCATAGTCTCACTGCTCTTACAGTATAGAGTCCATAGTCTCACTGCTCTTACAGTAAAGAGTCCATAGTCTCACTGCTCTTACAGTAAAGAGTCCATAGTCTCACTGCTCTTACAGTAGAGTCCATAATCTCACTGCTCTTACAGTATAGAGTCCATAGTCTCACTGCTCTTACAGTATAGAGTCCATAGTCTCACTGCTCTTACAGTAAAGAGTCCATAGTCTCACTGCTCTTACAGTAAAGAGTCCATAGTCTCACTGCTCTTACAGTAAAGAGTCCATAGTCTCACTGCTCTTACAGTACAGAGTCCATAGTCTCACTGCTCTTACAGTATAGAGTCCATAGTCTCACTGCTCTTACAGTATAGAGTCCATAGTCTCACTGCTCTTACAGTATAGAGTCCATAGTCTCACTGCTCTTACAGTAAAGAGTCCATAGTCTCACTGCTCTTACAGTACAGAGTCCATAGTCTCACTGCTCTTACAGTAAAGAGTCCATAGTCTCACTGCTCTTACAGTAAAGAGTCCATAGTCTCACTGCTCTTACAGTATAGAGTCCATAGTCTCACTGCTCTTACAGTAAAGAGTCCATAGTCTCACTGCTCTTACAGTAAAGAGTCCATAGTCTCACTGCTCTTACAGTAAAGAGTCCATAGTCTCACTGCTCTTACAGTAAAGAGTCCATAGTCTCACTGCTCTTACAGTATAGAGTCCATAGTCTCACTGCTCTTACAGTAAAGAGTCCATAGTCTCACTGCTCTTACAGTAAAGAGTCCATAGTCTCACTGCTCTTACAGTATAGAGTCCATAGTCTCACTGCTCTTACAGTAAAGAGTCCATAGTCTCACTGCTCTTACAGTAAAGAGTCCATAGTCTCACTGCTCTTACAGTAAAGAGTCCATAGTCTCACTGCTCTTACAGTATAGAGTCCATAGTCTCACTGCTCTTACAGTAAAGAGTCCATAGTCTCACTGCTCTTACAGTATAGAGTCCATAGTCTCACTGCTCTTACAGTAAAGAGTCCATAGTCTCACTGCTCTTACAGTAAAGAGTCCATAGTCTCACTGCTCTTACAGTAAAGAGTCTATAGTCTCACTGCTCTTACAGTAAAGAGTCCATAGTCTCACCGCTCTTACAGTACAGAGTCCATAGTCTCACTGCTCTTACAGTATAGAGTCCATAGTCTCACTGCTCTTACAGTATAGAGTCCATAGTCTCACTGCTCTTACAGTATAGAGTCCATAGTCTCACTGCTCTTACAGTATAGAGTCCATAGTCTCACTGCTCTTACAGTATAGAGTCCATAGTCTCACTGCTCTTACAGTAAAGAGTCCATAGTCTCACTGCTCTTACAGTAAAGAGTCCATAGTCTCACTGCTCTTACAGTAAAGAGTCCATAGTCTCACTGCTCTTACCGTGAAGAATCCTCTTCTATGTTTGTGTAGAAACCTTCTTTCCTCCAGACGCAGAGGATGTCCCCTCGTCACAGTCCTGGGGATAAATAGATGATGGGAGTGATCTCTGTACTGACCCCCTGATATATTTATACATAGTTATTAGATCTCCTCAGTCGTCTTTTTTTCTAAGGTGAATAACCCTAATTTTGATAACCTTTCAGGGTACTGTAGTTGCCCCATTCCAGTTATTACTTTAGTTGCCCTCCTCTGAACCCTCTCCAGCTCTGCTATGTCTGCCTTGTTCACAGGAGCCCAGAACTGTACACAGTCCTCCATGTGTGGTCTGACCAGTGATGTGTAAAGTGGTAGGACTATGTTCTCATCACCGCCATCTATGCCCCTTTGATGCAACCCATTATCTTATTGGCCTTGGCAGTAGCTGCCTGACACTGGTTTTTGCAGCTTAGTTTGCTGTTTATTAAAATTCCTAGATCCTTTTCCATGTCAGTGTTTACCGAGTGTTTTACCATTTAGTATGTACGAGTGACTTGCATTATTCCTTCCCATGTGCATAACTTTACATTTGTCAGTGTTAAACCTCATCTGCCACTTATCTGCCCAAGCCTCCAATCTATCCAGATCCCTCTGTAGCAGTATACTGTCCTCTGTAGTGTGTATATACAGTATACTGTCCTCTGTAGTATATATATATACAGTACACTGTCCTCTGT
Organism: Bufotes viridis; assembly: GCA_033119425.1. Lineage (NCBI taxonomy): Eukaryota > Metazoa > Chordata > Amphibia > Anura > Bufonidae > Bufotes > Bufotes viridis. The sequence goes on from JAKVIS010001786.1 coordinate 27,976, forward strand.
AGTATATATACAGTATACTGTCCTCTGTAGTATATATACAGTACATTGTCCTCTGTAGTATATATATATATATACAGTATACTGTCCTCTGTAGTATATATACAGTACACTGTCCTCTGTAGTATATATATATATACAGTATACTGTCCTCTGTAGTATATATACAGTATACTGTCCTCTGTAGTATATATACAGTATACTGTCCCTGTGTAGTATATATACAGTATACAGTCCTCTGTAGTATATATACAGTATACTGTCCTGTGTAGTATATATACAGTATACTGTCCTCTGTAGTAAATATACAGTATACTATCCTCTCTAGTAGATATACAGATATGTCCTCTGTAGTATATATACAGTAAAATGTCCTCTGTAGTGTATATATATATATACAGTATACTGTCTTCTGTAGTATATATACAGTATAATGTCCTCTGTAGTATATATATATATATATATTTATACAGTATACTGTCCTCTGTAGTATATATACAGTATAGTGTCCTCTGTAGTATATATACAGTATACTGTCCTCTGTAGTATATATACAGTATACAGTCCTCTGTAGTATATACAGTATACTGTCCTCTGTAGTGTATATACAGTATACTGTCTTCTGTAGTATATATACAGTATAATGTCCTCTGTAGTATATATATATATATATTTATACAGTATACTGTCCTCTGTAGTATATATACAGTATACTGTCCTCTGTAGTATATATATACAGTACACTGCCCTCAGTAGTATATATACAGTATACTGTCCTCTGTAGCATATATACAGTATACTGTCCTTCTTGTGCATAACTGAACGTGAAGCATG
>JAKVIS010001787.1:0-29000 GCA_033119425.1 Bufotes viridis
GGCTATCTATTCTTTTTCTATTGTGAGGATATTCTGGGCCACCTAGGGTCATCTGGGTTGACTGGTGTATTTTTCCAGTTTAGTGATTTTTTGTGTCTGCCACAGCTTTTTGAAGTAGTGGCTTTATAAGGTAATTTTCCAGCTCCTTCTCTATAGGGGAAAAATAGACCTGAAAAGAGCACGACCCACACGCATGCTTTAAGAAAAAGACAGCAAAGGGTTTCTATGGAGTTTTTAGTGGTAGAAATGAAGCAATGAGACAAGCAGATATTTTTTGGTGAGTTGTTTGCTTTTGAAAGATGTGGAACTTGCTTCTTATTGCCATCTCACTTATTCGCCCTTAAGCGAAAATGGGCAGCGTTAAGGGGTTAAAGAAGTGTTCCCATAGTCAAAACCAAATAGGTGATGCATTTTAGAGTTTTGGAGCAGAAGTGCACGTGACTGTGTATCCCATTACCATACACTCCACTATGTACTGATTGGTGTCGGTCGGGTAGTGGGTTCCCAAGCGACCTAGTAGCTGAGGATAGGTTGTGATTAGATTATGCTATCTGGGATCTCTATACTGTATAACAATCCAATATTCATTGTATAGTGAGAGAGCTCTTTATATTAGGGTTATATCACCGACAAGGAGCCTGATAATCCTTTGTCCCTCCATAGTTATCGTGTCGGGCCTGGTCTATGGGCCTCCCCAGCAGAAGGAATTGGTTTATAATATAATCTATCTTGGCCTCTGCCGTCCAGAAAAGGCTTTATCCCTGTGATTTGTGTGAGATTTCCTGTCCTAGCGGGGGATCAGCAGGCAGGTATCATAGGATACAATGGTCACCGGATGTCACTGATACAAAACAATCAGCGGAGACCGACTTCAGATGTAATCACAAAATGCTTCACATATGCAAACATAAGGAACATTGTTACAAGGGCAGGATGGTTAACCCTCGGTTGTCTGTCAACTCATTCCTGTACAAATGGCGATCAAATGCATAATAAAGATGGAGCCCTTGCTTGCGCCAATTTCATTTCTATGGGGGAGATTTATCAAAACTTCTGTAAAAGAAAACTGGCCTAATTACCACCTTTTTCAGAGCTTTTTTGGAAAATGACAGGTTGACTCTGATTGATTATTATGGGCAGGGGGGGCGCGAGGCTCCGTAAAGGGGGGCTCCAGGTCACAGGAGATGAACGCTTCCACTGTGGAAGCGTTCATCTCCATAGTGATCTGTATCGCCATCCTCTGGACAGCGATACAGATCGCTGTGCTGAGCTGCAGTGAAGGGAGAGGCGTCTCCCTCCCCTGCTCCTCTGATAGGCTGCGGGCCTTGTGCGTCATCGCGCCGCCTGAGCAGAGTGCAGAGCAGGACACAGGCCGGAAGAGGCCTGCATCCTATATCAACATTCCCTCCAGTGAGCAGAGGCTATAAGTATATTTATTTAAATTGCTATATTGTGCCTGCTCTTGGCTCCTGGATTAGATCTAAAACTTAACTTTTAATAACTTCTTAACTTAACTCTATGTTTAAGAACTGAATGCTCGCTTGCCTGACTGGCTATCACTATCACTATATCTTGCGGAGTGCTCCACTACTGTTAGAGGGGAGAGAGTCGCGCACTATGTCTCCTTTACTGGTTTAAGTGTATCCAGGTATAGCGATCATATGTTTAAAATCACTGCACACTATCCCCGACGTCTGTCCGCTATCCGATACTCCTGAGGACGCCTGTCCAGGCGAAACATGTCGAGGGATAGTGTGCAGTGATTTAAACATATGATCGCTATACCTGGATACACTAAACCAGTAAAGGGGACATAGCGCGGCGACCCTCTCCCCTAGCAGTAGTGGAGTGACACTGCAAGATCTAGTGATAGTGATAGCCAGTCAGGCGCGAGCATTCAGTTTTAAACATAGGGTTAAGTTAAGAAGTTATTAAAAGTTAAGTTTTAGATCTAATCCACGAGCCAAGAGCAGGCATAATATAGCAATTTAAATAAAGAGGCCTGCATCCAGCACTTCCAGGGAGGTAAGTATTGGGGGGTTTAATGTAGCCTGCACATGATTGGGGGAGGGTTAATGGAGCCTGCACATGATTTGGGGAGGGGGTTAATGGAGCCTGCACATGATTTGGGGGAGGGGGTTAATGTAGCCTGCACATGATTTGGGGAGGGGGTTAATGGAGCCTGCACATGATTTGGGGAGGGGGTTAATGGAGCCTGCACATGATTTGGGGAGGGGTTAATGGAGCCTGCACATGATTTGGGGAGGGGGTTAATGGAGCCTGCACATGATTTGGGGAGGGGGTTAATGGAGCCTGCACATGATTTGGGGAGGGGAAGCCTGGACCCTGCACATGATTTGGGGAGGGGGTTAATGGAGCCTGCACATGATTTGGGGAGGGGGTTAATGGAGCCTGCACATGATTGGGGGAGGGTTAATGGAGCCTGCACATGATTGGGGAGGGGGTTAATGGAGCCTGCACATGATTGGGGAGGGGGTTAATGGAGCCTGCACATGATTGGGGGAGGGGTTAATGGAGCCTGCACATGATTTGGGGAGGGGGGTTAATGGAGCCTGCACATGATTTTGAAGGGGGGGGGGGGAGAGGGTCTGCACATGATTTGGGGGGAGGGGGGAAGCCTGGACCCTGCACATGATTGGGGAGGGGGGTTAATGGAGCCTGCACATGATAGGGGGTGTTAATGGCCCTCGCCTGTGGGGAGATTGGTGTACTTTAAAAATTAACTTTTATTAAGATATATATATAAAATGCAAGGTCCCAGATATAAGTGTATAGTGCACGGGGGGACAAAACCCCCACTAGTGATAGCTAAAAAACCAAACAGGATAGATGGGAAAAGTGTCAGGACTATGTCCCTATCCACTCCTGCTGTGAAACGACCTAGCTGAACCCTGAGTTTCCCTACCAACAGGACAGCGACTGCCCAACTTCGTCGAGTAAAAGGAGGGAAATAAAGATAAACAGGGACAGCAATTATAAGTCGTATAGAACAATAGTAGCATAAAAGAGATTACATCCCCCACAAACTGTTATGAGCCCAACGCGTTTCCTTAGCGTGTCACTAATTCATCAGGGGATACATCATATTTTAGGATGTAATCATAAATATTCATACTCATAATGTAAAAACTCCCAAAACAATGGAGAGTGATACTTATCCTTCAGATGTGCGTCATGAAGGGAGGAACTGATGTTGTCCAGCCTTCCAATCAGGTAGCCAGGTATGCGGTACCCAAGTGTTGGTGTTGATGAAGCAATGTTCAGCTATACGGCTAAGGGCCACCAATAGCCCCAGCTCATTCCATCCGGTCCGGGCAGTGCTCCACAGACCAGCAGAGGTGGCGTGCGCGTGTTGGCAGGAACACCCGCACTGAGTCAGCCTGATTTAAAAGGCCGCGGGTATTTCCTAGTCCCGCCCCTCGAGTGACGCCGAATGTCACATGACCGGACCCACAGCTCGGGGCCGGCCACGTGACCAGACCGCGCCACCTCCAAGGAGGCTGGTAAGACGCCTGTCTCATCACAGGGGAGTGGTCAAAGGTCCTACAGCCTACCTGCAAAGTATAGGGCGGACAAATCGGGACATGGAAGAAAGGAGGGTAGGACAAATTCCTCCGAATCTCCTGTCCCCGTTTTATCTCATAAAGTACAGTAATGCCAGTATAAATAGATAATAGATTCGGCATAAATACTAGAGCTTAAATTGACAGACAACTACACTGACTAACGGGACAAGGGCAGACCATAATATTACTCATACTGGAACACCACTCAAAGGTGGGCATCATAGGTAGTTAATTGTTCAGAAAAAGAAGTTATGAGATACCCCACTAGGGGGATACCCGATGCAAATATTAACGATCATGACATTCCTATAAACCTATTAGACCACCTATGATGTATTGAAAAGCCATGAAAGGGACAATACAACATAGGTGAGAGATGTAAATGCAAGGTACAAGGGAATAAATGCAGGGTACAGGGGCTCAGATGTAACAGCCAAATAGGAGCTGGTCATTGAGGCCATTTGGGGCCATCGTGCACAATTCATAGATCCACCATGTTTCACGTTGGAGAATCTTACGATTCCAATCTCCTCCTCGTGATGGTTTGGGGATACATTCAACTCCAATGAATCTAACCCCCTCAAAGGATCCCTCATGATGGGTCGTCACATGCGTCGCTAATCATGTACCTCTTTTGTGTTTGAGGTCACCCAAATGTTCCCCCACTCGCCGTCTCAGCTCCCTTGTGGTTTTGCCAATATATTCTAGCCCACAAATACATGTTGCTTTATATATAACCCCTTCGGAACGACAGTTAATAAATTGTCGAATGGTGTACACTTTTTTTGTGACTCCACTCTCAAAGGAGCGACCTTGCGTCATGAAGGGACAGGCCACACAGCCGCTGCAGCGATAGCAGCCAATCACAGGTTTTAGCCACCTCGTCCCCTCCGGTGTTTTACAGGGGCGTTGGTAGTGGCTATGAATCAATGAGTCCCGTAGGTTCCTCCCCCTGCGGTAGGTGATCTGAGGTTTGCTGGAAAGAACCTCTCTCAGGTCCGGATCCAACTGGAGAATGCTCCAGTGTCTGTTCAAAATCTCACGGATCTCCTTTGCTTGTGCCTAATTAGTTTTCACTAATTTTTGGTTGCTATTGTTCTGGAGCATGGCAGGTTTCTTATCTGCGGGACTTAATAAGGATCAGTTATTGCTGGAAGCAGATGAGGTGTTCTCTGAAAGAACACTGACTCAAAAGAAATATACCTTGTCCTTCAATGGAATTTTCAAGGAATTAACAAAGATTTATAAAGATCATCTGTCCTCCTGGTGGGAGGTACAATCCCTTGAAAATTACCTGAAACACAAGATTGTACCTAGAGGGTTGAGAATCACTTTACTCCCTGCTGCGAAGTGTAGGAATCCTGCACTGATGCAGAAATGGGAAGAAGAGGCAACTGCTAGCTCTTTGCGCTTTATGCAGTTGCTCCTTCTAAATGAGAAAGAAAATCTGTTGGCACTTGATAATTCCTTGAAGGACTTGATTGAGGAGTCTAAACAGTTTAAAGGGGAAACAGTCTTTTCAAACAAAGAGATCCAATTAAAAAATACCATTGAGAAATTTCATTTCCATCTAAAAGACCGAAAACATAGGCAATTCAACCGTGACTTACAAGACTTTAGGGAAAATCGGGTTTATTCCAGCATTGATAAAGGCAGTAGTCAAAGAAAGAGGGAGGACCCGATATCCAGTGATTCAGAGCTCTCAGAGAGTGATAAAGAGAAAAAGATAGAGAGGAATCAGGATTTACCAGACAAGGGGAGGGAGAGGTAGAGGCCAAACGAGAGGCAGAGGCCAACGTAACCAGGATTTTGGGGGCCACGTTTTTAGAGCAGGGAAACAACTATCAGTTGAGAACAAGGAAATCCCCCACTCGAGGCCAAACACCGAGAAATTAGAAGGGATAAGAACAGATAGTCCTAACCAGATCATTAATCTCTCAAAAAGGCCCCTCACAGAAGCAGAGATGTCTATTCTTAGTAAAGGTTTGTCCTTTGTCCCTACCCCCTCTCACAATACCTTTAATTGGGTCAAAGACTTGACTCTTTTCTCAAGGAAACTTCAGTGGCGTAAATATTTCGCCTTCATTAACCGAAAAGAAAGTAGGGAATTAGGCATACCAGTGGATATTTTACAGGATGTACGCTTTCTCTTTAATTTAGAAGAAATGCCCAATGAAGGCAAGGGTCCTTTTACTAATTTGAAATCGAAGAGTGAACTTATGCTTCCTCAAGGTGACCCTGGTTGCATTGATGTCTTTCTAGAGAAGGTGATTGGGGATCTAGAGGCCCTTGACAGGGAACACATAAGGTATAATTGCACCAAGGTGGAATTTAAGGCCATATCTTCCCTGTCAAAGGATCACAATATCGTACTGAAAGCGGCCGACAAAGGCGGTAACTTGGTGATCCTAGACACACATCAATACAAACAAATGTGTTTGGCCCTGCTAAATGACACAATCACCTATGAAAAACTACAAACGGACCCTACCTCTGAATATCAACAAGCCCTACACTCTCTGTTACTTTCAGCACGGAGGGAGGAATTGATAAGCAAACAGGAGTTTGACTTCATTTTTATACCACACCCGACTGTAGCTACCTTTTATGGACTACCCAAAGTCCATAAGGGGTATCCTCCTCTAAGAGGTCGTCCCATTGTTTCGGGGTTAACTCCTTAAGTCAGAATGTAGGGATCTACATTGATTCTATTCTAGCGCCCTTCGTGAGGACCCTTCCTTCGTTTGTAAGGGATACCTCTGACCTACTCCGTCGCCTAGACGGCATGTTTTTGGAACCGGATCTCAAATTGGGCTCAATTGATGTGGAGGCCCTGTACTCCTCCATCCCGCATAACTTGGGTATGGAGGCAGTCGAGTCCTTTCTCAAGACAAGGGGTGAACAGTATAGTGCCCATAACAACTTTGTCATGCAGCTCCTCCAATTTATTCTCACCAGAAACTACTTCCTTTTCGATGGCATCTTCTACCACCAGCTCAGGGGCACTGCGATGGGGAGTTCTTGTGCCCCATCGTACGCAAATCTGTTCCTGGGCTGGTGGGAGAGGGAGGTAGTTTTTGGTGAGCCTACCGACCATCTTACGGAGGACGTCGTCATGTGGGCCAGATACATCGACGACGTCTTCGTTATCTGGCGAGGCACGGAACAGAATTTTGAAAGTTTAATTGATGCATTAAATATTAACCATGTAGGTTTGAAATTTACCCATGAATGGGGGTGACATCTTGAATTTCTTGGATGTTCAGATCCGTACTGACACTAACGGTGAGGTATTAACACGAGTGTACAGAAAAGAAACAGCGACCAATTCCTTCCTTAGGTGGGAAAGCTACCATCCTTTCCCCCTAAGGAAGGGTATACTAACGGGCAGTATCTCCGCTTGAGAAGAAATTGCTCCTCTTTGGGTGCTTTCAAGGAACAAGCGAGGATCTACAAAAACGGTTCCTTGAAAGAGGTTACCCTAGGAAGATCCTAAAGGTCGCATATCAAAGGGCACTGAGGAGCGACCGTACAGCTTTGCTATCCTCATCTCTTACACGTGAAAAACGTGAGATAGAGGATAAGCAGAGTGTGGTGCGACTCATTGCCACTTATGACACCCAAGCAAAGGAGATCCGTGAGATTTTGAACAGACACTGGAGCATTCTCCAGTTGGATCCGGACCTGAGAGAGGTTCTTTCCAGCAAACCTCAGATCACCTACACGCAGGGGAGGAACCTACGGGACTCATTGATTCATAGCCACTACCAACGCCCCTGTAAAACACCGGAGGGACGAGGTGGCTAAAACCTGTGATTGGCTGCTATCGCTGCAGCGGCTGTGTGGCCTGTCCCTTCATGACGCAAGGTCGCTCCTTTGAGAGTGGAGTCACAAAAAAGTGTACACCATTCGACAATTTATTAACTGTCGTTCCGAAGGGGTTATATATAAAGCAACATGTATTTGTGGGCTAGAATATATTGGCAAAACCACAAGGGAGCTGAGACGGCGAGTGGGGGAACATTTGGGTGACCTCAAACACAAAAGAGGTACATCATTAGCGACGCATGTGACGACCCATCATGAGGGATCCTTTGAGGGGGTTAGATTCATTGGAGTTGAATGTATCCCCAAACCATCACGAGGAGGAGATTGGAATCGTAAGATTCTCCAACGTGAAACATGGTGGATCTATGAATTGCGTACGATGGCCCCAAATGGCCTCAATGACCAGCTCCTATTTGGCTGTTACATCTGAGCCCCTGTACCCTGCATTTATTCCCTTGTACCTTGCATTTACATCTCACCTATGTTGTATTGTCCCTTTCATGGCTTTTCAATACATCATAGGTGGTCTAATAGGTTTATAGGAATGTCATGATCGTTAATATTTGCATCGGGTATCCCCTAGTGGGGTATCTCATAACTTCTTTTCTGAACAATTAACTACCTATGATGCCCACCTTTGAGTGGTGTTCCAGTATGAGTAATATTATGGTCTGCCCTTGTCCCGTTAGTCAGTGTAGTTGTCTGTCAATTTAAGCTCTAGTATTTATGCCGAATCTATTATCTATTTATACTGGCATTACTGTACTTTATGAGATAAAACGGGGACAGGAGATTCGGAGGAATTTGTCCTACCCTCCTTTCTTCCATGTCCCGATTTGTCCGCCCTATACTTTGCAGGTAGGCTGTAGGACCTTTGACCACTCCCCTGTGATGAGACAGGCGTCTTACCAGCCTCCTTGGAGGGCGCGGTCTGGTCACGTGGCCGGCCCCGAGCTGTGGGTCCGGTCATGTGACATTCGGCGTCACTCGAGGGCGGGACTAGGAAATACCCGCGGCCTTTTAAATCAGGCTGACTCAGTGCGGGTGTTCCTGCCAACACGCGCACGCCACCTCTGCTGGTCTGTGGAGCACTGCCCGGACCGGATGGAATGAGCTGGGGCTATTGGTGGCCCTTAGCCATATAGCTGAACATTGCTTCATTAACACCAACATTTGGGTACCGCATACCTGGCTACCTGATTGGAAGGCTGGACAACATCAGTTCCTCCCTTCATGACGCACATCTGAAGGATAAGTATCACTCTCCATTGTTTTGGGAGTTTTTACATTATGAGTATGAATATTTATGATTACATCCTAAAATATGATGTATCCCCTGATGAATTAGTGACACGCTAAGGAAACGCGTTGGGCTCATAACAGTTTGTGGGGATGTAATCTCTTTTATGCTACTATTGTTCTATACGACTTATAATTGCTGTCCCTGTTTATCTTTATTTCCCTCCTTTTACTCGACGAAGTTGGGCAGTCGCTGTCCTGTTGGTAGGGAAACTCAGGGTTCAGCTAGGTCGTTTCACAGCAGGAGTGGATAGGGACATAGTCCTGACACTTTTCCCATCTATCCTGTTTGGTTTTTTTGCTATCACTAGTGGGGGTTTTGTCCCCCCGTGCACTATACACTTATATCTGGGACCTTGCATTTTATATATATCTTAATAAAAGTTAATTTTTAAAGGGTATCTTTTTTTGTAAATTTTTCTCCTTGAGGTTGGATACCTTTTTCCCTGTTTGTGATTAGGGATTGTGCCTAATTAGTTTTCACTAAAGAGATTGGTGTACTTATAACAATTTTATAGACAAATGATACTATTTACAGTCGCGGGGGGGGGGCGCGAAATGTTTTCTTCTTCCTAGGGGGGGCATGACAGAAAATAATTGAGAAGCACTGCCCTATAGTAATGGCCTTACAGAGCTAAACTGCAGTATAAAGCAGGACAAATGATGTGTCTCTACATCAGTTCATGAAGCTGGCACAGAGACACTTACTGTACCTGAGTGCACAGAGCAGGGCATGGTGGCGTTACACTGTGTCGGTGACTGAGAGGGCGAAGATTCAGATTCATCTGCAGACCAGAACTGGGGGTTCAGCACTGGAAATGAGGGGTTCACTTCACACCCAAAACACATTTTACTGACAGCACAGTCACTTCTCACCTAAATTCATCATTTCCGCAGAACTCACTCCCATCATCCTCTACGCTGTCACTTGCAAGTTGCTTGCAGAGGAATAAAATTCTGACTTCCGTGGCACAGGACACTAATGTTTCTCTGGTGGGCGCTAGGCAAGCCAATCAACAGCAGGCTCTACAAGCACTGCTAATGCTGATTGGCCAGTCCAGAATCCAGCGAGACAACATAGATCACTAGGCGGGACTCCAGCGGGTGCAGAGCTAGCCACTAATGATGTGCTGAGTAAGGGGGGGCCCTGAGGACAGGACAGAGGAAGCTGGGAGCTGGAAAGCAGAGCCTGAGCCCTGGACAGGGACTCAAGACAGGAGAGAGAATAAATTGTAATTAGGAGGTGGGGCCTTTTGTCCAAGATCGGGCCCCCTTCCTCCAGGGGCCCCAAAGTAGCTGGTTGGTCTACCTCTGTTGGAGGTACACCGCTGGTAGTACCTCTTAATTTTTTTTTTTTCAGTAGAATCTGTATAAAGACCCCATGCACACAATCATATCTGTTTTGCGGTCTGCAAGTTGTGGATCTGCAAGAAATATGGATGTAGTCCATGTTACATGCACATTTTTTGCGGACCCAGACTTCAATGGATATGTGGTCCAGAGTTTCTGTCAATACAAAACTTTCCCCTATCCACAGAATATCTGGGACCACCACTGATCACGAGAACCAAATCCTGTGTCCACTTATGAATGAAGTGGCAGGTCAAGCGTGCAGATAGCTACTCTGTTCACTCTCTATGCTGCTGGAGATAGCCAAGTGCAATGCTCAGCTATTTTCAGAAGTCCCATAGACATTGAATGAAGCAGGACATGGTTGACTTACCATTCCATTTCTTTGGGGACACAGGATCCCCATTCTCATGATCATGAAGGACCCAGCAGACCCCACAATTAGATACTTATCTCCTATCCTGTAGGTAGGGGGATAAAAAAATAAGCTGAGCTATAAAACCTAGAAAGTCCATAAGTGTCTGATCAGCAGGGGTCCGACACCCTGCACCCCCATCCAGTTGACTATGAAGATTCATATAGAGGCTCCAGACACACCACTACTTAATATGCACTGACCTCTTTATTAACTGCAAGGTATCAAATGTACAGTAGATGTTCTCATTAGAAGTCAGGGCACTGGTCTAAAATGTGGCCCTGTTGATAATGGGCCTTTGACTCATGAAAAGTCAGGCTCAGGAGAGGAAAACCCCAGTAGAGGAAAACTCTAGGGAACCATGGCTGAAGGACTGCCCTTCCCCTAGGCGGTGGAGCAAAGCGATTGGCACGTGACAAGGACAGTAGATTTTTATTTGAATCAATGGTGAATGTCAAGTGTGTTGACTTCTGCAGAGACCAAGCCTGGAATCTGCCTTTGATGCAGCAGGAAACTCACTTCTTTAGTGAATACATATGACTACAGAAAGTCCGGTGGGTGAGTGCAGAGACCAAGCCCGGAATCTGCCTCTTGCTGAAGCGCAGGTTATCTGATCCTGACATGGTGGACACTATGTAGTTGATTTGTTTAGCCATCACTTTCAGCTGTATTCCATATTCATTGCCAGGACACAGTGAGACCCCCGCTCTGGTACAGTGAACTGCAGATGCAAAAAATATAACTAATTATGACTGAACATGGAGCAGCGGAAAATGACATGTAAGTGACAGACAATTTACTCCCTGTCATTGTGGGTCATTGTAATCCCTTTAATTGTATTAAACTTGTAAACTTGTGGGCCCATGTTTCTAACAGTGATACCAACGCTTATCATTGTCATTGACTGTTATAGCTGTTATTCTTGTTCTGGGACCCACTGCTGTATCTAACATAAACAGAATACACCTTATAATCGTGGGCTGATTTATTTTCATATATCCTTATAGGGTTTGGAGCTCAGTTTTCCTGATACAAATCTCCAAAACCCAGGCATTCTTATACACTTCCATAGTTAAAATTCTCAGAGCCATTGCTCAAGGTGACCTATTGGTGACTGCAGGAAGTTAGAATTTTCGTATACTTATATGCCTGGTATTAAATGATTTGGATGATTTTCCACTAATGGCCATTGCTGTGTTCATCTTCGTGGAGAATCTAAACCCTAAATTATTCTTTGTCATCGCTCTGGTGTCTCCAGAACATGGCATTATGTCTGTCAATATTATGAGCTCCTGTCATAAATCACATTACATTTTATGACTCATTTAACAAGGATCTTATCTTATTTAGGGCTCTTTTTGGTTCTTAAGACCAATACCTTTTAGTATGGGTCCCTGGTGAAGATCAGGAGATGGTTTATTTTGCGCCTCATGCTGTCTCAGACCTCTGGTGATCTGATCTGCTGCAATTGCCTTCTTAACCCCAGGCTGTTTTTATTTCGAGTGGTAACTAGTGGGTACTGCTATGTCCAAATTATACAGAAAACACCATAAATTTCAAGAAGCAGAAAAATCACAAATCATCAATATACCCAATGAAGATACAAGGTCTTCTCGCAGATGCGTTTCCTATCATCTGATAGTCTGACACAAGTTCCCAAGAAACAACTGCCTGATAATCAGGTCTTTTAGGACCAAGTTAAAATAATAAATTAGGACACCCTCCTCATTAATAACTATAGACACAGCAAAGTTATGGGGCCCTTAGGCTAAAAGGCCAATGTTTGTGGGGTGTGATTATCCCAAACCGTTGGTGGTTGTTTCTAAGTACTTATTACACATACATATATTATCACATGAGAAGACATTATTACAATCAGTACATAAAGATGAGCAAACTTAGAAAAGTCACTGGTTTCTTACCGATGCCAACAAGTCTGTGGGTTCTAGACCTGTACCATGGGTCAGCGGTTGTAATCTGTTGTTAGGTAGAGACTGCAGCTTTGGTGATGGAACACTTTAGGGGGCATTATTAGCACTGGGGCCATTGTAGTGGGTCTTATAACTCTGTGTGGGCATTTTTATTATTGGGCACAGTATGGAGCGCACTACTATTAATGAGGGACCCTCTCAGGGAGCATTATCACTGTAGGAGGCACTATTAGTAATGAGCGCGCTCTGGGAGAGAATTATAATTGGTGAGACTTTTAGAAGCATTTTAACCTGGGGGGGCGCTATCTGTAGGGTACTGTTATTTCTTCGGTATAGTAATTGGGGAGCACAACTGGCACACTACTGGTGTTAGCAGTAGGATGACCCTGTTGGGCACTAGAAAGGGGTGGGATGATTGAAAAGTAAGAAATCGAAGATGTCTGTTTGCAAACTCGGCAGAGATGAGATATACCTGAAATATGTCATCATGGCAGTCTGCTCCCAATAAAGAAGATAAGGATAGAGAACATTTAAATTAGAGGAGACATCATTGGATATAATGGGTATGTACTGTATATTCCTGTGTGTTTGGTGGTGCTATCTTCATATAATAATCTTTATGTAGCACCACTTTGCAGATCATATCAAACTATATAATCTTTAAAGGCTTTGTGCCATGAAAATTATTCTAAATTTTTCAAACCAGCACTTGGATCCGAATTCTTTTGAAATTGCATATATACCGTATATACTCGAGTATAAGCTGACCCCCCTAATTTTACCCTAAAAAACTGGGAAAAGTAGTGACTAGAGTATAAGCCGAGGTGGAAATGGATGTCACTGTTATGGGGGAGGAGGGGGGGGGGAGGTCTGTGAATGACACACTGTTATGCGGGATCTGTGGACAGCCCCCCCATCCCATAACAGTGCCATTCACAGCCCCCCCATGCCATAACAGTGCCATCACCATTACCGCTCCTGTAAAGTTTTAAAATTCAATTACTGTATAGTGTAATTCATACTATAACTCTTGCCCCCTCTGTTCTAAATACCTCCTCACATGCTGCACTGCATACTCCAGGCAGGCCGGGCGGGCGAGCGCAGCGTGACTGACGTCACGTGCCTGCGCCGCCTGCTTCATTCATAAAGCAGGCCGGGCAGGCACGTGACTTCAGTCAGTCAGCAGTGAGCGCACCGGCCCCGCCGCAAATGCCCGCCCCCAGCTCCTCCTCCCGCTCCTCCTCCCACTCCGCTCTCCTTTTTACGTGTATGACTCGAGTATAAGCCGAGTTCGTGTTTTTCGGCACAAATTTTGTGCTGAAAAACTCTGCTTATACTCGAGTATATACGGTAATAAAAAATTTGTATAGCTGCTGAGATATTCAATAAAATATCTGTATAGCGCCACCTGCTGTTTGTTCTTTTCCTTATTTCTCCATCCACCTCACCAAGGTGGTCACACATGCTCATTTTTTTTTTTCACAATTGTCTTTTTATTGAAAGTGTCAGAGTGTACAGACATACAAATCAAGAAGTCCGCAAACAAACAGCAAACATCAGTTCAATATTCAACAGTTTCAAAAGACTCAGGCACTATAGTTTTCCAGTATATAGAGAGAACAAAGAGGGCTACAGTAATACACTACCCAATAGGGTGTACAAAAGCAATAAGAGCGTAACCCGATAAAGTAGAATTCTTAAACAGGTGTATGGATGTCCATAAAAAAAATAACCATAGTCCACCCGTGGACTTGATCAGTAGACATGACAAACAACAACAAAGAACACACAACATGACACATTGGGGAAAAAAGAAAGGGGGGAAAGAAAAAGACGTTACACCGTCGTCTCTGCATACTCATCCCAGGGTTGCCATATTTTGTGGAACTTATCAATAGTATTATTGGAAAGTGCGGCTAAATACTCCATGCGTCTGACATCCATAACACAGGAGACCAGATCAGAACTGGTTGGCCTGTCCTGTCTTTTCCAAAATTTAGCAATAAGACGCCTCGTTGCGCACAAGACATGGAGTATTAGACACAATATATGTTTTTTCAGTTGCAGTGGTGGCATATTCAGCAGGTACATGTATGGGGTGAGAGGAAACCTAATAGCCGTCAATTGCAGAAGTAGGTGCTGCGTATCTTTCCCTAGAGGGAATATACTCGGGCAATCCCAAAAGATATGAAATAAAGACTCCACACCTGAGTTGCATCTCCAACACATATTCGGGACAGCTGGATTCAAGCGTTTAAGCATCTGTGGCGTGTGATACCAAAACATTAAGAGTTTATATGAATTCTCCCTATATGCCACACATGCAGAAGTCATTGCCGCCCTCCTCCATATTAGCTTCCAATCATCCATCGAAATGTCTGTCTCTAGGTATCCCTCCCACTTGGTCATATAGTGATGTCGTATCACCCGGGAGGGCTCTGGGGTCATAAGTATTACATATATATCGGATATAAGGCCCTTAGTAGTAGTTGAAAGTTTACATAAACGTTCGAACAACGTTGGGGTCGATACCTTCGTGCCATGAAACAGCGTACTGAGCAAATGTTGCAATTGCAAATGCTGCCACTTAGAGGAGTCGGGTAGGGTATACTTCCTTCTCAATGTCTCAAAGGGTATTATCTCAAGGGTTCTATATTCTACTATGTCTGCAAATCTAAATAGTCTGTTGGTGAACCAAGGTTTAAAAAAGGTATGCTGCATCCCCTGGGGAAAAAGAGGATTGAATATAAAGGATGTCATGGACGACCTGTCCGACACCAGAAAAAATTTCCGAGCACAATGCCTCCAAACATTGTACGTCAAAGTCATGGGTCCTAGCATTTGAGGAACACAATTTTTCGGAATTGGTGTCCACAGAAGCGCATTTGGGTGGACAGGAGCCAGCCAAAGCTTCTCAATTTCCATCCACCTAGAGAATGCCAGGAGTGAAGACCAAGCAGGTATACGTCTAAGGTGCGTTGCCCAATAGTATGCAGCAACATCAGGCAAACCGAGGCCTCCCTGAGTTTTAAGGGCAGTTAAAGTGCTACAAGAGATCCTATGTCTCTTATTGTTCCAGACAAATCTAAGAATGGAGGACTGGAAAGCCCTGAGGTCTTTTCTAGGTATAGGGACAGGCAGGGTCTCCAGCATATACAATAGCTTAGGAAGTACGGTCATTTTTACCGCCGCAATGCGTCCCATCAGAGAAAACGGCAATGACATCCATCTATTCATCAGTGAAGTAAGTTCCCTGAATAGGGGTACAAAATTTTGCTTATACAAGGAGTTATAAGTTTTAGTCAGCCTTACTCCTAGATACTTAAGATCATCTACATTCCATTTAAAGTGATAATTGTGTTGTAGGGTGGCCAAAACCTCCGGTGGGACATTTATGGGTAAAGCCTCCGTCTTAGATGTATTGACTTTATATCCAGACAACCTGTCATATTCCTCTAGAATCTGGAATAGGTTGGGCAGCGAGATATGTAAATTTGTCAGCGTAAGTAAAATATCGTCAGCAAAAAGCGATAATTTGAAAGGTACCTTATTGACTTCAATCCCTTGGATGTCCGGGTGCGCTCGTATTAAAGCCGCAAGCGGCTCTATGCATAAGACAAAAATCAGAGGGGATAGTGGACATCCTTGTCGAGTGCCATTACGGATAATCACTTTACCAGATTGGGCATGCGTAGTTTTCACAAATGCAGAGGGGCAGGAATATAGGGCCTGGATTGCAGCCATGAAGGATCCTCCCACACCGAAACGGCGCAAGGTAGAAAACATAAAAGGCCAACTGAGGCGATCAAAGGCCTTTTCTGCATCAAGACCCAAGAGTAGTGCTTGATGGTTCTTTCGATTAATAATATCTATTAAGTCTATAGTCCGCCGTGTGTTATCCCCTCCTTGGCGATTCAGAACAAAACCAACCTGATCCTTATGTATCAAGTCAGGGAGTAGACTAGCCATTCTATTTGCTAGTATCTTCGTAAATATCTTCAGGTCTGAATTGAGGAGGGCTATAGGACGGTAATTAGAACAGTCCAGATGGTCCTTCCCTGGTTTGGGAATGAGTGTGATGAAGGACTGCAGCATCGTCTCTGGTATAGGAGAACCCCCCATGAAGGAATTATACATCTTAACCATATAAGGTAGAAGGGTATCTGCATATGTCTTATAGTAAAGATATGGCAGGCCGTCAGGGCCAGGGATTTACTGATTAGGAAGATTATTTATAACATCTAATATTTCGTCACTTGTTATTGGAGCATTAAGCTGGGCCATCGCTTCACCCGTTAGTTTAGGTAAGTGGCATCTGTCCAGGAATGTGGAAAACTGCTCCTGTTGCCGCGAGGGGTCCCTAGAAGTTTGTTGGGGTAAGGAGTACAAGCTTTCATAATATCGTTGAAAAAGATTCATAACGATTTGGGGGTCATATGTAATAGTACCGTCTGCTTGCCTCAAAGCCGTTGGGGCACTCGTCAAGTTGTCATCCCGCAGCTGCTTCGCCAAAAGTGTATGCGATTTATTCCCCCATAGGTAATAACGCTGACGGGAGTATAAAAGCAATTTATCCACTTTTGCTAATGCCAAATCTCTCAATTTAGCGCGGAGCAGGACTATACGTCGCAAAAGATGGCGAGAGTTGCGGGATCCCAACTGGCGTTCAAGACATTCTAGCTCAGCTTTGGTAGTATCATACTGAAGGTTTCTATCCCTTTTCATTTTAGAGCTAAGGGCAATGCATTGTCCCCGAAAAACCGCTTTATGGGCCTCCCATAAGACTGACTGTGAGGTAACTGACGGGGCGTTAATGCGGAAGTACTCAGACAAGCAGTCTTGGAGAGCCGTCCGAGGTACTAAGTTGGATAGGAGACTTTCATTAAGCCGCCAATGGCAGACTCTAGTGAAATGTTGTTTTGTGTTGAGGATTAAAAAAATGGGCGCGTGATCCGACCACGTAATAGACCCTATGTCAGCTTCTGTCATCAGTCGTAAAGTAGGGGTGTTTCCGAAAAAGTAATCAATGCGAGTGTGGGTGCTGTGCGGGTGGGAATAAAAAGTAAAAGTCTTAGATGTAGGGTAGTTCACACGCCAAAGATCATACAATTCAAACCTTCTAACCAGGCGTCTAAAAAGACGCGAAAGTCTACATTGTTCACTAGAGGGAGGGTTTCCCGCCAACGATTGCCTATCCATCACCTCCGAGAAGGAAATGTTGAAATCGCCCCCAATAATAAGTGCCGCCGGAAGTAAACGGGAAACTTTCGTCAGCACCTTCGTAAGGAAGGATATTTGCCTAGTATTGGGGGCGTAGACATTACATAAGACAATAGGGGCCCCGTTCAGAGTGGCCTGCAAGATAATGTAGCGCCCTTGAGGGTCAACAATCTGCGAGGTTACCTGAAGGGGGCAGTTAGTGGAGAGAAGTATAGCTACACCAGCCTTTTTGGTATCATTAAACGCTGAATAAGCTTTCGGGTACAATCTAGTAGCGAACTTAAACGTTCCTGTGGCATCAAAGTGTGTTTCCTGGAGGAATACCACTTCCGCTTTTTGAGAGCGACACTCAGTGATGGCCAGCCTCCGCTTGATATTGGAGTTCAGGCCTTTTACATTTAGTGACATGCATTTAATCATAGTGAAAAATATGGGTGATCCGCATACTTATCATTGGAGAAGCAGAAGGGAGACCGCCAGGAAAATACAATCCACACCTTCCAAATAGGATTCTGCAGAAAAACGTCATCAACAATAGTGAGAGGAGCAGCAATATAGCAAGGCAGTAGACACAGAGGGGGAGAGGGGACACATAAGACAACATCAAAACAGAAAAAATTAAGTGGAATAATCCGAACATTGGACCATAAAGTCCAGGCGGGGGCACATTCACTATTCCAAACATAAGCATCAAGGCCCTGACTCTTTTCCCCCGCTCCCGCAGTAACGAAGGAGAGGAAAAGGGCATAGAAAAAAAACCCCACTGTGGGTGCTTGGTTGGTCATATCCAGGAAACAGATGGAAGCAAAGTACAGTGAACCGAGGGGGTGTGAACTCAGTACTCAGATCCACCAGCACCGAAAAAAATAGAAAAACAGTAGGGCAATAACAGTCGCCATAAAAATTAGCGGAATGAGTAGGAGACATGCAATATAACTATACTCAACAGACAGTGAATTAGGTAAGTCCATCTCTGGATCCAGGTCCCGGTTGATCGCTTCTTAGTGGAGAACGACGGGTCTTGTTGCGCACTTGATTCCAAACCGGCGGGGGTGCCAGTAACGGGTCAGGGACCTCCCAATCGTCGATAGGTGGCAGCGGAAGTCCCAAAACATCACAGAAAATAGGCAGGTCCGCATGGGTCCGCAAAATAACCGCTCTTCCATTTTTATTAGCAATAAGAGCAAACGGGTACCCCCAACGATAGGGGATCTTCTGATTCCTTAGGGAAGTCAGTAGAGGTTGTAACAGCCTCCTTTTCTGTAAGGTCAGCCACGATAAATCCTGATATAATTGCACTTGAGCACCCCGAAAGTCAATGGCTTTAAGCGTACGGGCTTTGAGCATTATGGACTCTTTAAGTTGGAAGTCTGTGACACAACAAATGATATCACGGGGTTGCGCCATGGAGCTTTTAGGGGCGAAGGGCCCTATGGGCACGGTCGAGTTTAATGACATGCGTTGATGGGGTTCCCAAAATGGAGTTAAATAAATCATTCAAGATTTCACGCAAGTTTTCCTCAGCATCAGATTCTGGTAAACCCCTCACTCTGATGTTATGTCTGCGGCCCCTATTATCTAGGTCCTCCAAATGTCTGGTGTTATCTCTGACCGCCTGAGAGCACTTAGATACAGTAGATTGAAGATGCGAGATATATTTGCGGGTTACATCATGTTCAGTTTCCAGAGAGTCCACTCTAGCTGCGATTTGTCTAAAATCATTGCGTAAAGAAGAGATTTCAGTTTTGCACGTATTCCTCACTTCTATAATAAGATTCCTGAAGTCTTCCTTAGTAGGCAAGTGTTGTAGTGATTTTTGCAGGCTATGTGAGGCCTGTGTTAAAGGCACAGTACTTTCTTCAGCGTCATCAATTAAATCTGGCTGGGAGTCCCAAGCAGTATCATCCCCATCTTGTCCCCCTTCAAGCTGTGGTGGCTCCATGATGTCCTCTTGGGTGCCAACCCACTCTTTTCTGCGCTGGGACGGTGTTGCTTGGGTGTTTTGGCGTTTATGCACCATCTTGGGCGGCATGGCGCACTCTTCAACAGGGCCTGATAACTGAGGAGTAGCCTCTGTAAGTATATTTCTGTCCTCCGGGGTGTAGTGGAATTCCCTGGCTAAAGGGGACAGGGTATAGCCCTTTACCTGCAGCTGTTCGGGCGCGCCTTGTCCCTGCAGAGCCGAGCAGTCACTGCTCCCTCCTCCTGTGATGGCGCCCGGCTGAGTCCCGCGCTTCAGGCCTCCAGAGACCGCCGGTGAATCAGGACGGTGGCCCAGGTACTGCGCGATCGATTTGGACCGCAAATGAGGTGCAGGGCTGCCTCTAGAACTTTTAGAGGGCAGCAGTTTCCCCATGGGAGACGGGCACCGTGCTTATGTGGCTCCTAGAGAGTAGCAGGGCGACGGAGCTCTTCCCTCACTCGTCCATCTTGCCGGACGGCCAAGCCACGCCCCCACAAATGCTCATTTTAAATCTCCACCTGCCAACATATTTTCTGTTAGAAGCTGTGACAATTACATGGAAAGAGCTACGCCAAAAAGGACATGCCCCCTGAGAAAGAACACGCCCCTTGAGCTACCAGCTTGAAATAAATGTAGCAACTGAAGCAATTAATAGGCAGATCTCTGAATCTATGTGTGGCACAGGGATGGTTCTAGCTGTGTTAGAAAGAGATTGTCATGTACTATATTATTTTCATTTTTTACATCAATCATGGCATAACCCCTTTAATGTTTGTATTACATCAGCCCTGCATGAACCCTGAAGACCTAGCAGTGGCTGTGGAATCTCTCTTGCCAGTGTGATGACCTCTGCTATTGGATATTATGTCTCACACCATGCAACCTCTGAGCAGTGCCAAGTAGAGCCAACTCCACAACCCTGTCTGTATTTGCTAGGTCAAACAAATAAGAATCTGCTGGGTAGCCTCTGGCCTAAAATTGCGTAGTCATTGCTGTATGTGACATATTAACTAGTTCTGTCATTGGTAAATACTGTCCACCTCGTCCAACTGTGGGACGGTGCCTGATTGTCACGTATGAATAAACCCTTACATACACCATTTAGTCGCTACATTAAAATCACCTACCTAGTATTCTGTAGGTCCACCTCACACCAACATAACAGCTCTGAGCCATCATAGCACAAACTCCCCAAGCCCTGGAAGATGTCCTGTTGTATCTACCACTGCTAAATTAGCAGAAATGATTTAAGTCCTGTAAGTTGTGAGGTAGAGCCTCCATGGGGCACAGTTGTTTTTCCAGCACATTCAATAACTTAAGAGGCCAAGTCAACACATTGAACCGGTATCATGTTCCTCTAACAATTCCTTAACATTAGCAGTGTGGAAGGATGCATTATCATGCTGAAAAGGGCAACAGCCATTAGGGAATAGTTGATTGCTTGTCCCCATACAGTGGAGGTGATTCCTGCATGTAAATGCAGCCCTCACTTCTGCTGATCAGGTCAGTATCAGGAATGTCTGGTTTGTTCCTGATATATTGATACGTTTTTCTGCAATTTGTGCGATAGTAGCTCCTCTGTGGGTTCTGGGTTACTTTCCTCTGCAGATTAATAAACCTTTGGCACCTGTGCACCTTTTGTCAGTTTACCTGTAGTCCTTCCATGGACCTCTTTAGGTAGTTACTAACCATTGCAGATAATGAATACCCCACCAGACCTTTGAAGGTGCTCTGACCCAGTCATCCATCTATCACAATTTCACCTTTGTTAAACTCACTCAGATCCTTATTCTTGCTCATTTTTCCTGCATCTGCAATGGCCCCAGGAGGGGAGAGTTAGATGATCATAGTGCCAGCAGTAGCGCAGATGGTGGGTGTGACAGTAAACACGGTGGCTATGGTCCTCCTCAGTGCTCCCTAGGCTGGTACATAGTAACAGGAAGTACGCACCCTTTCTTCCCGCCGGGGCACACCCTGGTTCGGGTCTCATGCCTGAGGGTGGCCGGGGTGCCCTCGATGTTAGAAAAGCCATAGGGTGCAAAGCAGGAGAACAATGGTGTGATGGATGGGAATGGCTGGCTGGACTGGAGGCAATGGGGGGTTTATGGGTGAAAAAGTCCAAATGCATATAGCATGTACATTTCTCAGGTGTATTGCAAGACAAGCTTTTCCTAGGGGGTAGTTGATATGATGATCCCTTCTGAGTTCTTTTTCTAGATGTACAATACAATCGTTCCAACTGCCAAGGGGTGCAATTTCTCTTCTTTCCAATAAACTCTGCAATGCTCAACTTCAAAATGCTGTTCTTAAACAGATTGGCAGTCTGTCTAAGTGGTGTAGAGGGTGCCAGAAGCCATTAATCCATTACATAGGGCAGTGAAGTTTACAGCCTGAGAGCAACACACGGATCGCGGACCAACTGAAGTCAGTGGAACCACACACACAGCTGGTGTCCGTGTTTTGCAGATCCACAGTCCGCAAAACAGACGGCCAATTGAATGGACCATAAGGCAAGCGTTAGCTTCACTGACTTCTTAGTCCATGCGCTGTGACCTTAAAATGGCTCTCAACCTTCTACAAAGAAGCAGTTCTCACTACTTCAGAGGATGACACTTAGTACTGGCACTTTCTTGGCTACTCTTCGTTCACAGGGATAGTGTCTCCCTGGCTGCTGCTTCTCTTCCCAGTTCTTACACACTGCATAGGCTACCGCTCCCAGCTAGTGGAGTGTGACCAGCCCACAACTGGCAACTGTTACTGAGGCCCAAAAATAACTCCTTCCCTCATATACAGCCTTTTGAAATATAAAGTGCATAACAAAGACACATTACTTTTATCCAAGGAAGTGCATAATCAGCATACATTAACACTTGTCTCACAGTAAACATTTTAGCAGTGAACCACTAAGTCACTGCACTTCCACCATTTCAACTTCAAGAACTGACTGTTCACTTGCTTCCTAAATTATCCCACCCCTTGGCTGATGGTACACTAACACTAGGGTACAGAACAATAACACACTGACACTTGGCACCTAGACACTTAGGTACAGGACGATGACCAAATGAAACTTGGGTACAGGACAATAATACACTGACACTTGGGGTACGGGGAAAGAGCAAACACACGTGTTACAGGGCAAATACACACTGACACTTGGGTACAGGACATGTTGACACTTGGGGTACAGAACACTGGCACATTGAGACTTGAGGTACAGGGCAATGACAAATGGACACTTGGTGCAGAACAATAACACAAGGACGCTTGGGTGCAGAAAGTGTTGCCACTTGGGTACAGAACACTGGCATATTGACACATGGGCACTTGGGTGAAGGACATGTTGATAATTAGGGTACATAACAGTGGCAAATTGATGCAGCGAGCACTTGAGGAGCCAGTGCAGGTGATGAGAGTTTTAGTGGCCCTGATGAAGTGTTATGTCACAGTGTACTCCCTCAGGCCATCGCTCCCTGGGGTTTAGTGCATTGAAAATGTAGTTTGAAGAATCAGGCCAGAAGTAATCATACAACAGTCTCTTTATTTGGTGCAAAATATAACTTGTTAGGCCTCTTTCACACTTGCGTTCTGAGGATCCGTCAGAACACAAGTCGCCTGAAAGCATTAGAAGACTGATCAGGATCCTGATCAGTCTTCGAAATGCTTTGAGGTTACTATGGCAGCCAGGACGCTATTAAAGGTTGCCATAGTAGTAGTGGGGAGCGGGGGAGCGGTATACTTACAGTCCGTGCGGCTCCCGGGGCGCTCCAGAATGACGTCAGAGCGCCCCATGCGCATGGATCACGTGATCCATGCGATCACGTGATCCATGCGTGTAAGGCGCACTGACGTCACTCTGGAGCGCCCCGGGAGCCGCACGGATGGTAAGTATACTGCTCCCCCGCTCCCCACTACACTTTACCATGGCAACCAGGACTTTAGCGTCCTGGCTGCCATGGTAACCATTGAGAAAAAGCTAAACGTCGGATCCGGCGATGCGCCAAAACGACTTTTAGCTTAACGCCGGATCCGGATTAATGCCTTTCAATGGGCATTAATTCCGGATCCGGCCTTGCGGCAAGTGTTCAGGATTTTTGGCCGGCGCAATAAGCGCAGCATGCTGCGGTATTTCTCCGGCCAAACAACGTTCCGGTCCTGAACTGAAGACATCCTGATGCATCCTGAGCGGATTTCTCTCCATTCAGAATGCATTGGGATAAACCTGATCAGGATTTTTCCGGCATAGAGACCCGACGACGGATCTCTATGCCGGAAAACAAAAACGCTAGTGTGAAAGAGCCCTTACATATCCAGCAATAATAAATACAAAGTGCAACTTCTCTTGCACCGGATAAGGAAGTATGGTGGCTGGTTGGATGGCAATTTAATTGACACTAGCAAGCACTTGTGGATATAGTTCTCCACTGTCAGGCTTCATATTTTTCTGGCCTGAGGGTTGTTTAGGTACAGATGTAGCAGGGGTAACACTCAAACCCTTAACTCAAATTTCTTAACTCTTCGTGTTATCTTGAAAGAAAAGCCATTGAAAAACAATTGCTTAATGCGTTAAGTTGCATTTAGTTTAGATAACAGGTCTCATAAAGCATGAGTGTTAACCCTACTACATCCGTAGGTGATGGTGTCTAAACTGTAATCCCTCATCTTGCAGCAGTGTCTGTAAAGCATAATTCTTCAATCATTCTGTTGTCTTGCCACACTTATGTTTTCTGCAAGTTGTGCTCTTCAGTTTGCTAATATCTCTGGAGTGGTGGTCTAACAGGAAAATATGATCTGTTTCTGAGATTCCCTCTGCAGTATTATGCTCACAGGGGAATTAGATTCGATTCCTAGGAGTAGGAGCTCTGCATGTGCCTCCTCACTCCCCCACTATCAGAACAGGAACTTCCTACTCTCTACTTAACTAGACTAAAGTACCCCCTCCTGGCAGAAAGCAGGACCAGCCCACTCCTACCAAGAGGGGAGGAAAAGGGTGGTTAGCCCTGTTCCTGCATACCATTGCCAATGATACCTCTTCTAGCTGGAACACACTGCCACTACATTAAAACATTTTTATAACATTTCAATACATGACAAAAATTTGCAGATACCCCCAGGTCTGGGTTACTGCATTGACACTTAGGGTCAGGAAAATGACCAACTGACACTTAGGTGCAGGATATGTTGACACCTAGGGTACAGAACACCGGCATATTGACCACTGGATTACAGGGCAAGAATACACTGACACTTGGGCACAGGACATGTTGATATTTGGGGCATAGGATAATGACACTTAGACTTACATGCCACACTGATATTTAGGGTATGATCACATGGTATGGTAGTGACGTGGTTGCGACGCTGTGGATGGTTGACCACCACACATCTGTTCGGGCTGCAGCTGGCTCTGATTAAATGGGTTCTCCGGAAATTAAGAAAATTAAAATACTTAAATATTACCTTTTTAGAAATATCTTCCTAAATATCTTTCATTAGCTATAGTGGCTCATTTTGTCTAGGGAGCAATGATTAGGAGAAATAAAATGGCCGCCATCCTATTAGTACACACAAAACCTGTCCTAATCACACAGAAGGACAAGTTACTTCACAACACTAAGCTAAAGAGCTGCCATATTCTCCTCTCTGCTCTGCTTGTCAGAAATTATGATCCTGAATACAGTTTAAGGCTACATTCACACGACCGTATGGGTTTTGCGGTCCGCAAATTGCGGACCCGCAAAACACAGATACCGGCCGTGTGAATGTAGCCGGCTCTATGATAGAAATGCCTATACTTGTCCGCGATCGCGGAGAAGTATAGGACATGCTCTATCTTTTTTCCGGGCCCGCCGATCGGATCTACGGATGCGGACAGCACACTGTGTGCTGTCCGCATCTTTTGCGGCCCCATTGAAATTAATGGGTCCGCACCCGTTCCGCAAAGCTGCAGAACGGATGCGGAGCCATTCATACGGTCGTGTGAATGTAGCCTAATATGATCTTCAGCTGAATTTCTGTAGGAATGGAGTTCACGAGGAGACATGAAATACATAGAGATGGTGGTGATGTGGTTCATGAGCAGCAAGACTTGTATGCAGTCTCCATTACCACAGCCCCACATTATCACAGTCTGTCCTGTCCGTCCTCTCTGTACTTCATGTCTCCTCATGAACTCCATTCCTGTAGAGATTCAGCTGAAGATCTTATTAGCTGTATTCAGGATCATAATCCCTGACAAGCAGAGCAGAGAGGAGGATGAGGCATCTTTTTTAAGTTTTAAATCTTTATTAATAAAAGAACATATACAAACCATTATCATTCTCATTCAAAGTTACAATATCAAATTATTATTATTTTAAATTCTCCATAACCACCCATTTTCCAACCCTCCCTACCCTTGCGATGTGTCTCAAAGACCCTATATCATCCTACTCAATAATATCAATTTTTAACCTCAAGTTAGTTAATAATGGGATCAAATTAAGCTGTAAAAAATCTTCGATCTTAGGAGATACAATCATGCCCATATATTGAAAAGAATTAGAAACATTCAACATAGTATCAACAGAGTACAAAAGTTCAACAGAGTACAAAACTATCCACTGGCATAAGTTTATATCTAGGCCTGAGACCTTGCCAAAAGAATTAACTATATGGATGAGTCTTGGAAGAGTTGTATTAGGCCTCTTTCACATCTGCGTTTTAACTTTCCGTCCTAGAGTTCCGTCCTCAGGGCTCTAGGACGGAAAGATACTGATCAGGATTATCTCAATGCATTCTGAATGGAGAGAAATCCGTTCAGGATGCATCAGGATGTCTTCAGTTCAGAACCCAAACGTTTTTTGGACGTAGCAAAATCCGCAGCATGCCGCGGATTTTCCTCCGGCCAAAAATCCTGAAGGCATGCCGCAAGGACGGATTCGGAATTAATGCCCATTGAAAAGCATTAATCTGGATCCGACTTTAAGCTAAACGTCTTTTTGGCGCATCGCCGGATCCGACGTTTAGCTTTCTGAATGGTAACCATGGCAGCCAGGACGCTACTAAAGTCCGGCTGCCATGGAAAAGTGGGGAGCCAGGGAGAAGCTGCACGTCCGTGCGGCTCGGGTGCTCACAATGATGTCACAGCGCCCCTACGTCGCATGGATCGTGATCTATGTGACGTAGGGGCGCTGTGACGTCATTGTGGAGCGCCCCGGGAGCCGCACAGACGGTAAGTAGCTTCTCCACTGCTCCCCACTACTTTTCCATGGCAGCAGGGACTTTAGTAGCGTCCTGGCTGACATGGTAACACTGAAAGCATTTTGAAGACTGATCAGTCTTCAAATGCTTTCAGGTGTGTTGCGTTGTGACGGATCCGGCAGCATTTCCGGCGACGCTAGTGTGAAAGAGGCCTTAGCATAATCTACAAAAAATAAGACATCATCCGCATATAAAGAAATGCGGTCCTCCACCCCTATTACTCCAAACCCTTCAATCTTGGGGTACTTTCACACTTGCGGCAGAGGATTCTGGCAGGCAGTTCCGTCGCCAGAACTGCGTGCCGGATCCAGCAAACTGTATGTAAATGCGTGTCATCTTTTCTGACTGATCAATGCGGTATTTTTAATGCCGGATCCGGCACTAATGCAAGTCAATAGGAATTAATGCCGGATCCGGCATTCCGGCATGTGTTCCGGCATTTTGGACGAAGATAAAACCGCAGCATACTGCAGTATTTCCCCCGTCCAAAACGACTGACAGTGACTGAACTGATGCATCCTGATGCATCCTGAAGGATTTCTCTCTATTTAGAATGCATGGGGATGTGACTGATCAGTTTTTTTCCGGCATAGAGCCCCAACAACGGAACACTTAGAGCCCTGCCTAACAGCAAGAGCTAAGGGCTCAATACAAATATCAACTAGTAATGGGGAGAGAGGACAGCCTTGCGAGAACCCCTATTCAAAGCAAAATTCGTTGTCAAACTCCCGTTAAAGGAAACCTGTCATCTCAAAAATGCATCTACACCCACCAGCAGTACCTCATAGTAGCCCGCAGCCTGTTAATAATCATATGTTTCATCCTGTTGTCCGATGCTGCATAAGTTAAAAAAACACAGTTAATTCTCCATCCGCGCTATAGTGCCGGCCAGCTTGAAGTCAAGGGGCAGCAGCCTCTTGCTTCAAGTCAGTACCATGCCCTGACCGACCCCTCTTGCTTGAGAGTGACAACCTGCAGTGCGGCCGCGATTCCCCAAGTCTCGTGCATGCGCGGTGCGCTCTGTGGGTGCGATCCCATCTCCTGCTGCCGCTGTTAGCCATGTTTCAGCAGGCGCAATGCGCATGCGCGAGATTCGAGGAATTGTGGCCGCACTGCAGGCTGTCATTCTCAGGCAAGAGGGCTGGTTAGGGGCGTGGTTACCTTGACTTGAAGCAGGAGGCTGCTGCCCCTTGACTTCAAGCTGGCCAGCACTATAGCGTGGATGGAGAATTAACTGCGTTTTGAACTTATGGAGTATCGGACAACAGGATGAAACATATGATTATTAACAGGCTGCAGGCTACTATGGGGTACTGCTGGTGGGTGTAGATGCATTTTTGAGGTGACAGGTTCTTTTTAATGTTCAGTCTTGCCAGAGCAGATCTATAACAATTTGATGATATCTATAAATCTATCTCCAAATCCCATCCTACCCAAAACCTTCCAGAGGAATCTCCACTCCGCCCTGTCAAAAGCCCTGGAAGCATCCAAGGACAGGATGGAGCGAGAGACCCCCCCGGAAGACTTCGTTCGTAAACAAGCGATGTAGATTATAATGGGTACCCTTATTTGGAATAAACCGGTTCTGATCTGGGTGTATGATTGAAGGAATAAAATAACCTTAGAGAGTCATGTAGTCAGAATCCTTGAAAGAAGCTTTACATCGGTATTCATTAAGGATATACACTCACCTAAAGAATTATTAGGAACACCATACTAATACGGTGTTGGACCCCCTTTTGCCTTCAGACTGCCTTAATTCTATGTGGCATTGATTCAACAAGGTGCTGATAGCATTCTTTAGAAATGTTGGCCCATATTGATAGGATAGCATCTTGCAGTTGATGGAGATTTGAGGGATGCACATCCAGGGCACGAAGCTCCCGTTCCACCACATCCCAAAGATACTCTATTGGGTTGAGATCTGGTGACTGTGGGGGACATTTTAGTACAGTGAACTCATTGTCATGTTCAAGAAACCAATTTGAAATGATTCGAGCTTTGTGACATGGTGCATCATCCTGCTGGAAGTAGCCATCAGAGGATGGGTACATGGTGGTCACGAAGGGATGGACATGGTCATAAACAATGCTCAGGTAGCCCGTGGCATTTAAACGATGCCCAATTGGCACTAAGGGGCCTGAAATGTGCCCAGAAAACATCCC